>CASHTH010000344.1:0-119587 GCA_030341885.1 Geodia barretti
CAGGGGAGGGGGTGGAAAAATCGGTGGGGAGGGACAATCGCGGGCGCGGAGGTGTGGAGAGGGTGGGAGTGGGGGGATTGGTAGTACGGTTAAAAGTGGGGTTTGACTGGGGCCTGCTGGCGTCTAGATACCTCGAAATACAAGCTCTAACTCCAGCAGACGGGTTCAGACTGCCGAGGGCGACTCAACTCCAGTGACGAGTATATATCTAGAATGATGAACATACATTACATAAAATTTAAATTGGGGTATCAAAGATGAGCATAAAGCATAATACGGAGCCTACGCGATGAAAATGGGGGGGTTGTTGGCAAAGAGCGATTTCAGTGGATGTTATTGGCAGCCACTTCGTGTGAATGGGCAGTCATTGAACCCTAGAAAGTATGTCTTGGTCGTGAGAAACTTCCCCAAATACTCTGGATGTTCAACATGAAAAATCTAATCAGGTGGCAAGAAGTGAAACCCAGACAGCTTCCGAGTAAAATGAGTCGACACAGTGTGGAATATGAGAAGAAGTGAACAGGGTTTCCTTAAGGGGCAACCGACCACATGTGTATCTTTAGACATAGGAAATGTTTGCGCAAGAAAAGGGCCAGTTAAATGTATTGTCTTCAACCCCTCTGTGTGGGATACCTGCAGGAGCCATGCGTCTGCCCTACTTACACACAGCCTAACCTTGTGTCCTTTGCGCCACACTGTGGGCATTGTAGTCGTCTCGTCTTGAGATACCTTAATGGGCACGGTGCAGTGCTGTGAATCAACGTCTTCCACGCTGCTGACCTTCCAGCTTACAGGGACTCCTGCCATTCTCACGCTCACTCCATTCTCCGCTCTTCTTTCCCTCTTCGCTTCTGCTCGCATTTCTCCCTCTCGGGTGATCTTGAGGTGAGGATGCTCACCACTGTCCCGGGTCGTGGCCCTGTCTGGCCCTTCATGGCGTCTTCGTAGCTTAGTTTGTGGCGCCCGGCTCCCAGCCAGAACACTGAGGACCACAGTACTACACCACGCTAACCCGAATACGGCTGTGTGCGGGACGCACACAGTGGTCTGCTCTCGACAGCAGGATCTCCTCCATGATGGCTGGCCACGTCGGTGTGGGTGCTTGAGGCAGGCAGTATTTGTACCTTTGTACTCTTGGATTGCGGGGTTGGTAAGTCGCGACGGGAGTACGCAGGGAACGGTGATAGGTTGTTGGCGTTCAAAGAGAAAAGGTTAGACTGCGAAGAACCGGTAAGGAAACGACACACACACACGAGGTCTCGCATACACAGCAGCGCCAAAAAAAGGCAGCAGATAGATCGGACAGGGTGTTAGAACGCGCGTTGGGATCGAAGGCGTGGTCAAGTGTCAGTGGTGGAAGCTGAGCATGCGAATAACGTGGTGAATGCGCAGGCTAGCTGCAAATGCTTGAATATGCTGCATGCTTGATGCTGAGAGGTGGTTATTTATTGCAGTGAGCCGCGCGCTGAGAGGGCGCACGGGTGCTGTCACGTGTGATCAACGTGTGTGCGCATGCGCAAGTGAGCACAGTGCATGGGGACACCAGATGTTCTAAAGGAATAAAAGCGACGCGCCGGGTTGGAAAGACATGAGGGTGGTGGTGGTATTGTCGAGGCTCCTCATTGATCAGCCGAGAGGGCATGTAGGTTGTGCCAGCAGGAGACGCAGTCCTGTGTTCTGATTCATGAGTGCTAGCGTCTCTGCTTGAGCCTTGTATGCGGAGAGACCGAGGACCCAATGTCTGGTACTGCTCCAAGTCCCTCCAGAAAGTGCGATCCCACACCGTTGTTCGTGGCCCTTGGGGGGGAGAGAACTGTCCTCCTTCCGCCTTCCAAATGAGCCGCCTGTAAAGAAAGAAAGCCTCCTTGTCTTCTAGCGACAGGCCGACAGTTCTTGAACCGAGCAAAGGTGGCGTTTTAAGGGTTTGATTGCGCTGCTCGACAAATTTGCGCAGAGCTGAGGTGGATCTATTAGGGTGAAACGGAGAGCAAATCTCAGATGAGATTGAGGATGTTTGTTTCTCCACTCGATTCATGGGCTTCATCATTGTCCACTTTGGCTGCTGACTTCGCTCCTTGTTCTCCCCGATTCTATTCGGCATCCTTTTTATTCCTCTCCTCCTCTTGATCTAGAACAAAGAACCAAAAACCAGATGCGTATGCTTCATCTTGGTGAACACCGAGTGACTTGAACATGCGGGAAGTCAAGTGTTCAAATCATCATTCTGCTAATACATTTAGCAGCGGGGCACGAGAAGAGTGAGTTTCATTCCAGTAGGAACCAAGCTTGTTGACACAGGAGCTCGCAGGGACATGCTTTACAGTAGACGAAAGGTGGAATGTGCAGTGTGGGTTTGGCCCGCGCATGGGCGTGTGTCCAATCCAACTTTCCCCCCTCCCTTTCCCACCTCTAGTGGGTTGCGTTCTGCGAACCTAATTCCTTCCTCCCCTTTCAGAAGACCCATTCATCTTCACTTACACACAGTCCTATCGGAGACTTAGACTAGGACCTGAGAGGCGTAAATTGTCGCCTACCATCTTGCTTTATGGGCGGTTGCCGCAAGACCCTGTCCATGGGATGAGCACATCGCACGTTACCCCGCCAGTACACTGGCCCAGTTGGCTGCTTGTGACACACACCCTGTCAGCCTCACAGACCTCGCCAGCCAGCTCCCGCATTTCCTCTAATAGGGCCAGGAGCTTATGCGAACAAGTATCGCGCGTCGGACATATGGAAGTGTCGGCCTTCTCTGGCTACGTGCTATGGTTTGTTTATTTAATTGCTGCCGTGTTATTTGCGGGTATTCCCTGCATGAGTGCATGGTAGCGCGCTAGCTGGGCCTTGTGCGACTGCTTGCGGAGTAGGGTGCTCAGATGGGTGTGTGTGTACTGATCGCTGGATCCTCCGTTCAGGAGGCTGATGGTGAGCCGGTTCTCTTCGTCTATCTTCCTCAGAACCGGAGAGAAAAGAAAGGACTACTTCATGCACCACCCCATGTTGGGCTCTAGAGATAATATTACATTGTAGCATCCATAAAGCAACAAACAATGTTTTGGTGATAAAATGAAAGCAAGTAAGACACAAACGGAAGCATCTGAAATACACATTATGTTTTATGTGTATATACTTGGCAGTAGATGTACACACAACCCCCACCCCCCAAACACACACACAACACACAAAGTAAGAAGAGACCTGAAAGTTGTACTCGAGTTTACTCGCATTGAGAAGTTAGGTGGCCTTCATCTGCGGATCTGCTGCTGCAGCGTATGGATGTCCGTCTCACAGCTTAATCCTGATCCTGTGTAGTCATCATGTGAGGACGACGAAGGTGATGTATCAGTGCCAAGTTCTTGTCGATTCTCTCCTCCTCTGGCCAGGAAGTGTGCCTCCTGGCTTCGTCTCTTCCCAACTGCCTCCTCCCACTCTGACCTGCGCAGTTAGTTGTAGCCACAGACTCACGACAAAACTCTACTGCATTTGTACTACTCTATCAAGAGAGCAACATTGCAGTCCACAAACAAAATCGCCAGCTTATAGACGGACATTGTTAGCAACCAAAACAGATTGTTGTTATCACATCACATGTGTGCTCTACCAGCCTTGCGCGTGACTGATGCACAATCATATTTTCTCAATCATCTCTTTCTGAGCCTCGAATGGATCTTACGAAACCTCCACGTGCATACACTATCTACACGATAATTATAGTAATTCAGGTTGCTTAATGAGTTCAGAGGTCATGACTAAGGGTGCCTGCACATGCTGTATACACGTGTGCATAGGTAAAAGGTGAAATAAAATGTTTACTGAAGAACTGTGGTTGTCTCGGAGGGTCCTCTCGACTCAGTGGCAAAAGAGCAGCTCTCGATCTGGCCATCTCCTGTCGGTGGGCTCTCAACTGAGTGTGTGCCTGCTCCTCATCTCTCCAGAACCAGGTCTACCTCCTCCGCCTGCTTCTCAGTACTTGACGTACTGGTCCGTCCTGAGACTTCAGCTCCTGAGGGTGTCAAGTGTGTATATAGACCATATATATAGGTAGACTGTAAACATTGTTCCGTGAAAAAGAATGCATTGCTTGGTTTTTCAGGAAATTTTTTGTCAAACTTCAAGCTGCCACTTCACAATAAAATTGCACAATATTATGATTTTCTAAGCATTTGGCCAATAAAATCCTTCACAGATTCCTGTGTTACAACTGATACTGCACAAAAACATGCACAATTTGAATTAGAGTGTGTTTTACAATTTTCTCAACCTGTTGGAAGTCATTCACAAGTTTGTCTTTTTCGTCAGTCATGGCATCACACGCCGCCTTTTGCTGTAGAATCAGCTTTTGTATCTCCTGCAGTGTTGCAATATTACATCATAGAGCAGGAGAGCAACCAGTAGAAAATAATTATGATAAGTTTAAACCTGTAGAGCATTACACACCTGTGGGATGGTGCTGTTCTTGGCTGTGCTCCATTTCTTCATGATCTCTTCAAACCTCTCCTCACCAGCTGTAGCCTCAGCCTCCAGTTTCTCATACCTATATATGCAGTATAGTAAAATGTCGTGGACACTTGATATGTATCGATCCATGCTGCTATAGATTCCAAATCACAGATTACTTGGTAGATATGGATTCCCAACCACAAAATCTTATTGCTGAGAAGAGTCAAATGTGCTGCACTAGTCTCAATGGTGCAGTGACTGACTGACCTGGCATTGCGGGCCTCCTCCTGCTGATTCCTGCACTGCACTTCTCTTGCGTCTTCAGCCACCCTCACGTTGCTCACCAGCTCGCTCCCGTCACTGCTCAGCTTGTCCAGTCTCAGAAAGCTCTTTTCCACCTGCTTCCAGCTCACTCTCTCCTTCTCCTCGTCCACCTCCTCCTCCACTGCCTGCAACAGTCAGAGACAGAGGAGTCGAGTCCGACTTGTGCTGGTGGCCGTTTCACTGACCTCCTCTGGTTCTTCCCCTGCTTCTGTCCGTCGCTTGGCTTCGAGCTTGGATTCAACGCGCCTCCTCCTTGCCAGAATCCTCTCCTGTTTCTCCCTCTTTCTCTCTGCCTCCTGAGTGTCCACAGGCTGGCTTCCACTGGCATCTGCAGCCTCCATCTTTGCCCACGCAAACACAGACACTGCCAAAGAAGTTAGTAGTTCGTACTGCGTGTGTAGCAAAGAGACAATCTCAGGGTGAGTTGAGTTTTAGCAAAATTTCTCCCGTGCAGTGGCAGTGCAACTTCGCCACTGTCGTCATGGCGACAAAACATTGCGGGCGGTTCGATATTACTTGCTCTTTCGTTAAATTAGATAGTTTCGCTGACCTTGCAAAATCCCCAGAAAAGTCCCTCTATACCCAAACACCGAACAAGAAACGAGCGCAGAATCGACGACGATCTCCTGATAGATTTAGCTGGGGATATACTGACTCTTTGCTCTCATAGTCCGTGAGTTGAAGTGAGTATTAGATCGGCCGTGGGCCGCGGGCCTTCGATCGGGCCGTTATGGTACCTTGTGTACCCACATATATATTTACTTTAGCCACGAGACATTTTAGTGGTGTAGAGCGGGGAAGGGATGGCGGACGCGGACCCCGAGATGCTGTTGGACTGGCTGACGCTGGCCCAGGGCGAGGAATCTCGGGACATTCAGCTGGTGGCCCTGGAGCAGCTCTGCATGCTCCTTCTCATGGCGGACAACGTTGACAAGTGCTTCGAATCGTGAGTGCTGTAATGTGTATGATGGTGTATTATGTATGGATCGTGATTCAAGAACAGTTATTTACATTTTAGGGTGGTAATGGGGTGTACTGCCCCTGTATAATTAGTGTACTCTCCCTACAGGTTACTACATGATGTAGTTGGTATGTGGCACATCGTTAAAGGTAGAATTGGCATGAAATTGAGAGTACATTACGTATAGGCTTTGATGCACTGTTGTATATGCTTGGCCTTGCAGTGTAACAGTATGAGGCCAGAGATTGGTGAAGGTTTAGCAGCTGCTTCTCGTGTGTAGTTTGCACTCTTCTGCACTGAATTTGCAGTGAATGTTGAGAAGGGAGGAGAGGGGAAATTGATCTACGATTTTTATGTCTCGACAGTGGGTCTTTCGTCAGTACAATACCCTGAGGCTACATAGATAGACGTATATATGACATGCAAACCTGCTTCATGACTACATATTTATTGTGTGTAGCTATATAGGTTTTCAGTATGTAGCAGTGTTTGCCGTGCATGGCCTGTGCAACCACATCAAAAGGTGTCTTAGGAAGTGCGTAATTTGCTCAGAGCCCCCTGCTGATTATGCACTCAGTCATGTAGCCACACCAGTAATATGTCACGGCTTGCGCTATGTACACACAGTATACACTGAGCAATTTTGTCTCGCTAAGCACTGCGTTCACCTCCAGCTTTTGTGGCTGAGTACCTCATATCTCGGTGTAGTGTGGGCATAGACAAGACAACATTGACGGGCAGTTCAGCTGGCACTGGCCTAAGACACAACCACTTAATCAGTGGGTGCCTTGAGACAGTGCAAACATAGTGCCTTCCCCACAGTGGAAAACCACATTAAAGCTCCTTCCACTTATGTATATCTACAGTGTTTTTGGGTGAATAATGGCCAATGGAGCCAACAAAAGCACTATATATACAAGTGTATGTGTGAGGGGGTTTGTTTGTGCAGGTGTCCACCGAGGGCCTTCATCCCGGCACTCTGCAAGATATTTATGGACGCGGAGGCTCCCGACAATATCCTAGAGGTGACGGCACGAGCCCTCACCTACTATCTCGACGTCTCGGTTGACTGTACGCGGAGGATCACGGCGGTGGACGGAGCCCTGAAGGCCATCATTGGCAGGATGCAGGCTGCCGACATGCAGTGTCGCGCCAGCAAAGATCTCGCTGAACAGTGCGTGAAGGTGAGCAAACTCCACAGGATGCAACTTTTATCGTGTGCCATCTACCACTGTTTCTGGCTCTTTTTCTCTGTGTAATAACTACATGCTATCGCTTACACGTACCATTGGCTCTAGTTTTCTCTTGTAGCTCTATTTTTTCCTTGTCTGTATCTCTTCCAGTTTCAATGTGAATTTGGTATACAGAACATGTTGAAAATTTCAATAGTATATACATGTGTGTCACCGGGTGGTTTCTAGGAAATGGTGTAATGGGTTCAATGGCTAGTATTGTCTGTTCTGACCTCCCACTTACATATCCCAGACAAAGCTGTGACAGTTGCTCCTCCCTTTACACTGGCCTTTGTTGTCATGTGCATGTACAGTCTATATGTGGATTGAGCTCAACTTTCTCTTTCCACTTTCCTTCTTCTCTCTCTCTCTCTCTCTCTCTCTCTCTCTCTTTCTCGTCCCTCTCCTGTTTTTACTCTCTTTCTCATCCCCTTTCCTCTCCCTTCTCTCTCTCAACCCCTCCCTCTCTTCTTTCCTCCCCATCCTCCAATTGGAACACGGCAGGTCCTGGAGCTGGCATGCGCCAGAGAGTCAGACAAGGTCTACGATGCCGGCGCTCTTCCTGCAGCCACAAGCCTCCTCATTCACCACGCCTCCTCTCTCCATCGCGACACCGTCCAGTCCTGCATGAACATGGTGACCCGCCTAGTCCCTCGGGTGGAGCCCAAAGACTCCGCCCTCGAGGACTGCGTCGCTTCTCTATCGCAGCTGCTTCAGAACTCCGAGCCTCACATTTCTGACCCGACGCTCAAGTGTTTCATGATGCTGGCCGACAGATTCATCAGGAGAGGTCGTGACCCCGCCCCCATCGCCGAGAATGGGTTACTACCCGAGCTGATTGGTCGGTTAAAGAGTTTGAACGTCGGCGGTGGTGGTCCGTCTTCGTCTGCTTCGTCGACGTCCGGTCCTATTGGTACCACTCCGGAGCGACCGTCGGGGCCACACCGTGACCACTATTGTCAGTCTTCTGTCCACTCTCTGCAGGGGTTCTCCTACCATCACCAATGTAGGTTGACCTGTGTGTGTGTGTATGTGTTACAAGCAGGAGGTAGAAAAACATATGTAGAATGTCTAGCAGTCACCTCTTAACATAGCGGTCTACTGGCAACCAAAAAGATCGTCATACAGTAGAGAGACGTATGACACTGAACAAAAACGTGTATTTACTGCGAGTGAAACTTATACACGTACTATGTAGTGAAAAACTTACACAGTAGTAATGTGCTAAACTATACTTCGTGCACACATTATGCTGTACTATTTCTCCCTATATTTCCTTCCTTCTGTCTGTACGCTCCCTCGTTATGTATGACATGTAACTACACCATCTCTCTCTTCTTCCTCCCCCCGAACAGTCTCTGCTGGACTCTGACCTCCCGTCGGCCCTGGAGAGCGCGCTGCGAGGTGACGAACGGACGGCGCTGGACGTGATGCGACTCGTCGAGCTTCTCCTGGTGCTCATCATGGAGGGAAGGAAGGCCCTCCCCAAGACATCTCATCTCGCCGGCATCCCTCGTAAACTGGACAGCTTCTCCGGTGATCGCAATCACAGACAGGTATCCATATCAACATGTATGTATTGTATCGAGAGCCGTAATATATTTTGACGTGCAATGCACAGTTTTTGAAATATTTTTGCGGGATACCACAATTTATTGCCCCCACCAACTATTAACCGTGAGAAATATAAACCTTTGAACGTTGGTGTTGTAGGTTATAGAGAGCATGGACGTTCAAAGGCATCATCCACAATAGACCATTCAGTCGGAACAACAGCCAGATCCATTACCGACATTTATTCAATAGTTTTTACTGTGCCTCTCAATTTCTGCACTAGACCCACACCAAATGTAATTGAGCACTATTATTCAGGGGGGGGCCCTACAGAAACTCGGTATTTAGCACTATTAATGATTTACGATTTACACAGCATTATATATATTATACTTCTGTGTTTGTTGTGTGTGTGTGTGCAGGTTATAGAGGCCATTCGGTCCAGCAACAACGACGAGTTCTTTGAAGCTATGGAAAGTGGTAAGACACCCTGACTAACGAGACAATCCACATGCACACTGTGTGTGCTTCCGCAAGGTTTCGAGAGTACAAGTTGAAGGGGCTAAAATTGCCCGTGAAACCGTTGCACTATAACTGTGTACATCAGATTAAGTACAGTAGTGTATAACTGGCTGCCAAGAGTCTGTCAGCTTTTCTCTGTTGCTAAAATACGGACATTCAATAGGTTGGTAGAGTAGGAATGTTGGTGTGTTACTGACCTTTGCACCTGCGTGGGCATCTCTGCCCCCCACTGTCTGCCAGGATTCGATGTGAATTTCATGGACGACGTGGGACAGACACTCCTGAACTGGGCCGCGGCTTTTGGCTCCTTCGAGATGGTCAGTAATTGCCTTTTGTATCTTCTATCTCTAACTGAATAACACCGAATTGAAAGATGTACGCATGTATATAAAATGAAGTAATGTTTCATCCTTTAACGATGTAAAAAGGGGGAACGTTTTTGCCAACACAAAACTTGTGGATCATTAGCTGAAGCATATGCAACTTATGCTTCAGCATAAGTGAATAGATATACATACTTACTGTAGTATGGGTTGATATGTATGTATGTCGTATGTTTGACTGATGTTCACGTTTTGTCCCCTTTGATGTGTGTGTCGCAAGCATGCCATGCACCCACTATTTTGTAAAATCGTAATACATGAATCCTCGAAGACTTTCTACTATTATTATGTATGTGTGCAGGTGGAATATCTGCTGGAGCATGGAGCAGACGTTAACAGAGGAGTCAAGTCTTCCTCGCTACACTACGCCGCATGTTTCGGCCGCCCCAACATCGTTAAACTGCTGCTGCAGTATGGAGCCGACCCCGAGTTGAGAGACGAGGACGGACACACCCCCCTGGAGAAGGCGCAGGAGAGGGGGGACGAGTGGCATCGACAGGTCATTGAGATCCTTGAGAACCCCAGTAAGTGACGGGAGGAGGGGAGGAGGAGGAAGAACGTTAGGCAGGAGAGAGAGAGAGGAAATTGCATTGCGATGGCTGGTGATTGGTGCTGATGTTTGCCCGAGGCGCTCTGAATGTCAGAGTGAAGAAATTACACAAAATGCAGGAGTAATTTGTATATATATATATGCCTCGCTGGTCCCTTCCCCGTGCTGAGAAGGGTTTACTGCCTGCCTTGAACGTTTCCCTATATAAAGCAATACTGAAAACCCTCATGTGTTACTAGAACGAATACACACATTTTTGGCTGAGCGTGCGTTAGCTGTAAAAAATTTTAGAATGAAATTATTTTCGCGCAAACTTATAGAATCACGTGTAGAACATTACTGTATGTGGAGTATCTGTTACATAAAAAAAAATGAGCACTAAGATGACTAGATACGTACGTAGTAGTAGCTCCAAAATCATATTTTTGAGCGAAAGTGGAAAGTGTTCCCCAGTGGCATTAGTAGTACACATTATGTTTCTGTCGGAACTAATTTGGCTACCTCGGAAATGGTTTTTTGTGGGTATTCCAAAGCCGCATAAAACTTCAACTGGTCTTCCTACTGCAGGTGAGTACATGTTACACGATGGCTCTGATTCAGAAGACTCGTTCACTGACGACGGAGAGGGGGAGGAGGGGGAGAGGGGGAGGGAGGCAGAGAGGAGAGAGAGGGGAGGAGGAAGAGAGACGGAGAAGGAGGGGGAAAAGAGCGACACAATCCTCCCGTCTGGTCCACCCTCAACCAGTTCTGCAGTGGGAGGAGAGGGGAAGGGAGGAGGGGCAGAGGGGGAGGGGAAGGGAGGAGGTGAGAAGGAGACAGGGGTGAGTGAGGAGGAGAAGGGGAACCCAGAAATGGCTCCAGTCTACCTCAAGAAAATGCTCCCTGTGTTTGCCGAGTTGTTTCATTCCAGTCTAGCACCCACTCTCAGGTGTGAATTGCATTTTTGAAACATGTACGAAAGGCAAATACAGTGGATACTCCCAGCTACATATTTGAGTAACGTGTATCTGTGTCGTACCATAGAGTCTGAGGCTTTCCCCCTGCCTCAGAGTGTCTGTGAGTTCAAATCCCAGAGAGGGTTTTTTCAGTTGTAGTTGAATTGTATTTACTTGCTGCCTTGGTGTACTACACACCCATGGCCATATTCCTATGTATGCAGGAAGGAGTCTCTGCGTGTGCTGAGGAAGATGTGTCGCTATCTGACCAAGGAATGGCTGGCGGAGCTGTGTGAGGAGGTACCCAGTGACCCTCAGCGACCCCCGTTCATCGCCTCCATCAGCGAGGTCCTCGCTGCCGTCTTAGAGAATGAGGTCGGCCAGGGAAATCCCCCTTTTTTAATGCAAGACGGGCACTAAATGGAAATGTAAACAACGATTGTGTGATCGAGTGAACATAGTTTCATTTGGGAGAAAGACTGAAGTAGGAAGGAAACAACAAGCGGCGCTATATTTTTTCAACCCTATTCAACCTCTTTTCGGGATGATTGGTTTTCCCTCTTATGCCTGCTGATTTGAATATTTTGCGTCACTCTTGATGGGAAATTTTCACTGCACACTCGAGCCATGTTCAAGGCGTTTACAACGATTGGTTTGTCTATTTTCCACCTCACGTGCTTACTAAAAGTACGAAAAAAATTAGGCCTTATTATTGGGTTGTGTACATTGCATAATCAGGATGATCAGTTTTCCACCTCTCGTTCTCACTAAAACTAGGCCACTTAGTCACTTCTGAGCATTACACTGCACACTTCAGCTTTAGTCAAAGTGTTCAGGATGACTAGTTTGCCCGTCCCTTTCCTCATGAACTTACTAAAAATACGAAAATATTTAGGCATGCTTTTTCCTCGGTCACTCTTACACACTGCAGCTAAAGTCAGTGTTTCCCTTATGTGTACATACTTTTGATACACACTCAATTTGATTATTTCTCTCCCTCTCTCGAATCCTCCCCACCCCCAGGACGACACAGAAAGCCATCTGGCAGCCCTGTACATCCTCCAGACCTACTAGCAAAACACTGCCCCGGCCTTCGAGGAGCAGTTTGCCAGACTTGGACTCCAGCTCAAGATCCAGGCCCTCGCCGGTCTCCCTCCCACGCCCGACACCGTCGACACGGCCATGGACACTGCCCCGAGCGGCGGTGAGACGGACGAGAAACCGGGGGAGAAGGGAGACGGAGGAGACGAGAAGACAGATGGCGGGAGTGTGCCAGCCACCACCACCACCACCTCGGAGCTGGAGGACGCGACGGAGCTGGGCACGTTCACCGCCTACCACTGGAAGGAGTGGAGCGTGGTGAGGTCCCAGGACTGTCTCTACCTGTGGAACGAGTTCTGTTCGCTGGAGCTGTCGAGTGTGAGCAATGGCTGGTTCAGGTTTCTGCTGGACAACAAGCTGGCCACCATGTACTCCAGTGGCAGCACAGAGGGAGGCCCCGACTCATTTGGTGAGACATGCACTGCTGCAGTGCATCCCAACTATACTTATGTAGCAGTGTGACAAACTGGTAAACTTACACGGTGAATTTCTACGCCTTTGGTCACGCTCGGGCAGACATCTACAGAGAACGTATTCTGATAACTTACACAGTAGTGTTTGTATGCCTTTTGTCGTGCTTAAGGCAGTCTGAATTCATACAGACATATAAGAGTTGAATTGTTGTAATGAAGTGTGTGTTGGTGTGTTGAACCTTCTTGCTTCATGCACATTGATAATGTACACAGAAAAAAGGTTTAAAAAAAGAAGATCACTTATACTATATATACTTTAAGTACAGTCACCGACAAAGACAAGCCTGACCTCACTTTTTACCAGTTTGTCTCAACGACCACCCTTCTCCTCCCACTCTATACCATTGATAATCATATAGTAGTTATCGAGCTCACACTGTCATCTTCACCCCATTTCCCACAGAGAATAGAGTGGAGTTTCTGGAGAAGCTGCAGCGAGTGTGCGGCCAGATCTCGGCCTCCTCCCCCATGGTCCCCATCCTCTCCTCCCCGGGGCCGTGTAGACTGGCAGTCGGCAATTGGAGCCTCTCCTCCCAGAAGGAAGGAGAGGTGGCCATCAGGAACTCCGACGGAACCAGGGTGAGGCCTGCGTTACCGCATGTATGCGCACTGCATACACCATAGCCCAGGAGAGGTCTCTAAGTTTTAGCATAAAGCAGGACAATTTCAAGGGAGCAAACAAAATTTTTGAAGGTGGTAACAAAATCTTAACATGTTTCTCAACATAATTTTGAGCACTAAACCGTTTGTTCAGTGCAACAAATAATCCGGGTAAGTTTACTTCACAGTTATTTGCTACTGAACAGCGCAGTTTTCTCTCTTCCTGCTTCACAATACATGTATATACACATTACAGAACTGTATAGTACATGTGTGAGATATCTGAGAGTCAGGTAGCACATGTTGTGAGTCCTGTCGTTGCTGTTTTACAGCAAGTGACGTTGCTAAGGGAGTCTCTTCACGGCTTTGTGTTTGAGTCCAACCGAGGGACTCGGGTTACCATGACAGCCAACTCCCCACTGGGTCCTCAGTTCAACTTTGGCTGGAACAACAAGAAAGGGAAGAAGTTGAAGACGAAAAATGACGTCACCAAAGACAAGGTACGCGTTTTATATATTACTATTCTGCAGTCATTGTTTGAAAGTGCAATTTGCAAGCAAAGTGAGGCTATATATAGGTTAGACGCGGAAGCGAGGTGTCTACGCTACATTGCAACCCGAGGGGCTGTGGAATGTTGGCGTCCCGAGCGCAGCGAGGGCGCTACCCACATGCCCCGAGGGTTGCAATGTTGCGTAGACAACCGAGCTTCCGCGTCTAACCGGTTTAGACCGGAGTATCTGATTGGTGTTTGCGCGTTCAAATGGGTAGCAACAAGCTAGCAACGCTGCGCTCATTCCTCCTCATTCCTTACCTTCGGATGGAACAAGACGCTTTTTTACGTGTGAGACTCCGACGAGACAGCCCCCGCCCCCCGTCAAAAATCGTTTACGTCATCATAAAACGCCCTCATTGGTGGTGAAGGGTTAGCAACGCACGGCAACGGCCCAATGTGTTTGTGTATCGCCAGAGCTGAAGAAGCCGACGCTTTTTTCGTGGAATATTGACGTGATTTCTGACTTTCGCGAGCTCCGGAGACTGTCCACAGACTTCTTGCAGGTGCACTACGCATTTTAAAAGAGCTACTTTGCCAGTCGCGCCTTCTACGCTTACATATACCGAACGCGGAATCGGCCGGTTTGCGCAGATAACGACTTTTGAGAATAGCCATTTTGTACGGGGAGTTTGCTGTAGACCACCTGCAACGAGGTGTCTATGAAAAATAAACCCCCCGCAATTCTGTAATCTGATTGGTCAATTGCGCGTGACTGCGGTCTAAACCTAAATAGTCGTCTGGTAAATTGAAAATGTAGATGGTGCTGTCACCAAACTGTTTTTGCGCGGCGGATGCACGCCTTATTCATAATGTTTAGTAAGAGAGGGTTGTACATACAAGTTCAGTAAAATCCCGATCACTCAGGCTCTGCCCAAGAGTAGTCATAGTGTTTAGTAAGAGAGGGTTGTACATACAAGTTCAGTAAAAATCCCGATCACTCAGGCTCAGAAGAGTGGTCTCTGTGTGAAGTATTAGATGTGTGTGTTATCACGTATGCTAGTATATAGGGATGACACAGGTTGTCCAGCATTATGCCCACACATTTGAGATTTTCACACTTCACTTCATGTTCTCCATAATTTATTGTGCGCAGGTTCAGGCTCTGGCACAAGAGCTACAGTCACTCCATTTCTCAGAGGCCCAGGAGAGTACGAGGAAGGTGGCCTCGGAGCTCCGGGCCATCCTCGTCAGCCTCGAGGGAGCCTGCCTCTCTCACGAGGACGGAACTGTGAGTAAAACTTGAGAGCCGAATGTGTATTTCCGCTGAGAAAGAGCTCTCTCTCTCGTGAAAAGTGGTGTCCTATAGTGTCGTTGAATTATTTGATGTGCGCTTAACTTGATGTGTTTACGCCCTGATTCATGCTGCGACATGATAGACAGCGAGTTCGTGAAATCTACACGCATTAGAAGCCCGAGGGCCCTTGTGTGTTAGGGCCCTCGGGCTTATAACTATAACACACGTCGAATTCAACAGACGAAACGCCTAACCTATATGTAGTAAGTACTAATCGATTGACGTTCAATATTGTTGTCACGCGTAAACTCGATGCGAGTTACTACGACATTTAGTAAATACGTTTTCACGTGTACTAAACACAATATAATTATGTGTGTACATAATCACGTGTATATATACCCATGCAGCCGCTGGAGTCAGGTCTGGGTTGGAAGGAGGAACTGGAGTGGGCTATCAAGGCCCTGGCTCTGCTGCTGAGAGACGAGAAGACCATCTCTGCCTACGAGGTCCACACCAACCGACTGGTCCCTATCCTCCTCCACTGCCTCCTCGGCCCAGGGAAGAGGGGTGGGGCAGGGGGCGTACCTTCCAGGGAGAGGGCCGAGGGCTTCAGGAGGATTTTTGCTGAGTCGGCACAGGAAGCTCCGACTGACCTCGATTCAAGGTCAGTCCAAAATTTTGTGGCTTCAGACAAATTTTTTACTGGTCTGCAACAACTGACAGTGATCTTTTCTACAATCGAAAATCTCCACGTGACACCAATTTTTGCTGAAGAGTATTTTCCCCTTATCTTCATGCGGACTCTTGCCGAAACGTTTTTCTCTAATGTAATGTACGCTTGTGTTTCCTTCTTATTTCCCCTTCTTTCCTCTCCCCTCTTCCGCCTTTCTCTTTCTCTTTAACCTTAACCTGCTCCGTTCTCCTTCCCGTCCACCTTCTTCTCTGCGCCCTCCACCACCAGTACTGCCAGTGTGTCAGTTGTGAGTCCGGCGGTGGGTCTGGTCAGGAAACTGGTGGGTGTCCTGGAGGCTGTGGAGAAACTGCCAGTCTACGTACACTGAGACTGGGGGACAGGTTCTTAACCTACAGGTACAGTATATACTAAGGCCTTTCACATTGTACGGTACTGTATGACCGGGAGATTTTGCATTTGCCATCATTTGAGTTTGCCATTATTTGAGTTTGTTGGGGAGGTTCAGCGGTTTGGAGAACAGTTTCAGGAAAACTCTTTAGCTTTTTCTGAATGTGCGTGTCATGGTTTCTCTGATCTCTATAATAGCTGTAAAACACACAAGAGCTTTCAAGTCACCGTTTTGAAGAGCAAGTCACTTGTTGATTTGTAGAACCAAGACCACAGTACATCCGTGTCCTCTCTATATCTCACGGTCCTATCTTGCCCATGTGCGTATCACAGGGTATACATCGTCGGTTGAGGCTGACTCTGGAGCGTACGACGGGACCGTGTGACCTGCGGGACTGCTCTGGGAAGACACTCCGCATCGAGCCCCTCGTCTCCGTCGACAACCTCGAGAAATTCCTCAACGGAATTGTGAGTGTGGCATTATTGTACCATCCAACGGTCTCAAGCAATTGACAGCCTCGGACAGTGAAATCGTAACGCATAGTGCAATCTGATTGGTCGGTTTGCTGAGTCCAATTCATAGTATATGGACCTGCAAACCCAAGTATACAGATAATTATGTGTAATGCGCACATAGAGTGTTAGATGGTACCTGCATTTTGTATGTATCACTCTTGGGGAGGGGTGTTAAATGAGATACAATCTGCAAAAAGTAAGTGCTTCATAAAAGCTCAGACTGCCCTACGTTTTGCAGCTACTACTCCCTAGGTTTATTTGCACTGCACTCTTCGGGTATTTCGAAGGTATGGATGATGGTTAGCTGGCCTGTTCTCTACCCCACTTGCTCGATAAAAGTACGAAAAGTTTCAGCCATCCAAACTCCATATTTTCGAGGTCACTTTGCACTCACGCTCACCAGCTGTGTAGTCATGGTTGGTTGATTGACCTGTACAGAAAAAACAATGTACTTGCGCTCTCCAGCTATTGTCAAGGTACTTGACATGGTTTGTTGACCTGTCTTTCCCCCCACCTTCTTGCTAAAAGTACGAAACCTTTGATGTTTTTTCCCCCGCAATCGCTCCTAAGCTCATACACATACATAGAACTACCAAAATGTATATACCACTACATTATAAACGTCACCTTTAGTTCCTCTATTAGTGTGTATATCTATTGCGTCTCCCCTGCACACAAGGTGGCCAAGCAGTGGTATGACTATGAGAGGGCTGCCTACCATTTTGTGCGCGTGGCCAGAGATATCACTGCCCCCATCCTCTGCAACAGAGTCTCCGACTTTGACAAGAACGGCATCATCTACTGGATTGGCTCCAACGCCAGGTGACCAGCCGCCCTTTCTTCCTCTTATCGCCTCACTCTCACCCTGGCTTTATAGGGTGTCTTACATACCTTCTCTCTCCTCTCTCTTTCCGCGTCCTTTTCTCTGTGGCATGTTTTCCTTTTTTCTGTTCCGTTGTGTTAATTTTTGGTCCTAGGACATTCAGTTTTATTTTGTAGTGTGGACAGACCTTTATCTGGCCCCCCTCTAAATATTTTAGTTTGTCGTTTTTACGTCAGATTATAGCCTGAGGGTTGGTCTAAGGTGTGTTTCGACAAAGATAGAAGGAAAGTGTTTCAGAGCATTTATGAAGTATGCGTCACGTATGTAGCCTTTTTTTTTGTTTTAGCTTCTATAACAGGCTTTTGCTACTATACTTTCACTTGGGAAATGTCCTCCTAAATCCTCTCTCCTCCTCCCTCCCTCCACCCTCCCTCCCTTCCTCCATCTCCCAGGTCGGCTGACTGGATCAACCCCTCGACAAAAGGTCTGGTTGTAGTCAGTTCGTCCGAAGGTCGCATCCTTCCCTACGGTACCCTGGACGATATTTTCTCTCGCGAGGAGACGCCGCGAAACTGCCACACGAAGGACGAGCGGAACAGCTGGTTTGCTGTCGACCTGGGCGTCCATATTTACCCCACTACATACACCCTCAGGTACTGTAAATGAGGTTTTACCCCACTACATACACCCTCAGGTACTGTAAATAAGGTTTACCCCACTGCATACACCCTCAGGTACTGTAAATAAGGTTTACCCCACTACATACACCCTCAGGTACTGTAAATAAGGTTTACCCCACTGCATACACCCTCAGGTACTGTAAATGAGGTTTACCCCACTACATACACCCTCAGGTACTGTAAATGAGGTTTACCCCACTGCATACACCCTCAGGTACTGTAAATAAGGTTTACCCCACTGCATACACCCTCAGGTACTGTAAATAAGGTTTACCCCACTGCATACACCCTCAGGTACTGTAAATAAGGTTTACCCCACTGCATACACCCTCAGGTACTGTAAATAAGGTTTACCCCACTGTTGTGGTCTGGTGTACTGTATAGTAATTATTTATTTCCCCCTGATTTACTAGACCTCGTTCGTTACACAAACAACAAATTGACCTCTAGTCCATATTAGTTTGTGTTTCCTAAACTGGAGAACTTGGAGGATACGCTGTGTAAACTTTCCTGAGAGCTGTTGTAGTATTTCCCTCCTGGATGTGACCAAGTGGTTGTGTCCTTTTCCCTCCCCCATTTTCACTCTTCCTCTTCCGGCTTTTCCCCCCTTTTGTGTATATACACTCGTGCTACTCCGTGTTTTCCCTCTTTGCCCTCTTCTTCCCTCTTACACCTTCTCCCTTTTATGGCTCCATCATGTTTTCTCCTCTTTCCTCCTCTCCCTATCTCTCTCTCTCTCTTACCTGTCTATTCCTATTTGAGGTGACCCATACTGTATTGCACGAGTAGCAATCCCTGACTGAACCGTGACACGTAAAAGTACATACCAACAGATCCAGAGAGAGAGATAGGCAAAAGCTAGATACACGAGGCTGGAGGTGCCACATTTAGGCCAAATTACAATAATGAAAAGTGGTAAAGTTTACTTCCTCAATAGTAAATCGCCACTCAATGGCTGTTTTGTTCTTGTCTGTTTCATTCCCTTCCTTATTTTATTCTCCAACCCTCCTCTCTATTCCTCTCTATCAGACATTCTCGCGGCTACGGGAGTCGCTCGGCGCTGCGGAACTGGCAGTTTCAGGTGTCCAAAGATGGTCACGAGTGGACCACCGTCCATAGACATGAGAACGATACCTCTCTCTGTGAACCAGGTACATACGTATGTGTATATTGCCAGGTCTCATACAACACAACACATCACATCACAAAGGCACACCTGAAACCACTGTGCTATGGCACAGTACAGTACTCCTCACACAGTATGTGAGGAGTACTATGAACGTGTGTACGTATTCTCTGGTGCAGGGACGACAGCAACATGGCCGCTAGCTCCACCAGAAGACCTCGAGGGATGGAGACATATTCGTCTGAAGGTGACAGGGCCTAACGCCTCGGGTCAGACCCACTATCTGTCGGTGTCGGGACTTGAAGTCTACGGGGAGATACGGGGACTGGCTGACGATGATCTCGGTAGGCGAACGTTACGAGCGTGATTCTGAGTTTTACTTTCAATTTGAAGGTAAAGCGGCGAGGGAGATAGAAGCGATGGTGAAGAAGCAGAGGAAGCACGTGAAGATTAACATCATGAAGAAGCTGACGACGGGGGCAAAGGTCGTTCGGGGGGTGGACTGGAAGTGGCGGGAACAGGACGGGAACCCATCTGGAATCGGGACCGTCACTGGGGAACTGAGAAATGGTATGTACAGAACTGTATGTACATACTGTACACAGGGAGGGAGAGGGAATGGGGGAGAGGCAAATACACAGGGATGTCGAAAAGCTTTTATCGCAGTTTTTTAGGTCAAAGAGGAGCAGGGGGCTGTGCAATTGTGCTCTGTGCTCTAATCATGATTTTAAATACACCTACGAAAAATTTAACTATTCACGTTCACTCATAATTCGTTCTAGAATTCAGTAGGGGGCTTTTTAAGTGATCCTAGGCTGCGTCAAAAAACAAACCTACTTATACTTACAAGAACAACTTTCAGATTCGTTACACGGATAAGAAATGGCAGCGAGAGAAAATGTGCACTGCACCCACGTCGATGGGCCTACAACCAGAAGTCATGACAACCACGCAGTGTAACACTAACTCTAGCCGTAACTCCAACCTAAAAGCCACGGCAACCAAGCCTAGGTGTCACGTGAACACACGACAACCAATTTTACCTTTCAGAGGTTATTTTCACCCCCAACAACCACGCTTGCAGCCCTAACAACCGAGTTATGAGTCACATCTTAACTCGTGACAACCGAGGTATATGGCAACCTGGGTAGAACTCAGACGTACACATGACAACCGCGGCTGTTCTGGACACCGTAAGTCCTTTGTCTCGTGTGCGTGCCTTTCCAGCCAGCTAGCAGGCCAAACTATTTGCTACTTCCTCCCTCTTATCTTTTCCTCGTAACTTCCACCGCACGCTATGAACGTGCCAATTTGGTAGCCTCCAACTTCTACCCGAGCCGTGCCAAACATTCGGAAGTTCAGTACAAACAGCAAGTTCCAATCTCTTTAATAGTCGGCAGACTGGGCCTTCCTTCCGGGGAAAGGCGTAAAGTCGTAGGTGGGATGCTGACAGCGTGTTCCAGGGTATGTCTTCTGGAATGGAACCTCAGTAATAGGAAGTACAATACTATTCCTGGTTGAGCCTTAACCAGTACCATAATCTAGAGAAGAGCAATATATCCCATGGCAGTGTTTCTGTGAAAAGAACCCCATGTCTAGTTCTCAGAGGTTCTAGTGCATAAGTGGAACTGGTGGCACACACACTACCAACAACACCTTACGAAGAGCCTTGTGGGAGTACAAAAGGACGTAAGTACATTTGCAGGAGAGAAGAAGCCTTCATTATAATACTAAGCCACTGGAAGTGAGTCATTGCCCTAAGGGAAGATAACTGTACTCTCTTATTGACAAGAGGTGGACCTTTAGCACCGCTGAATAGTTTCGTAGGCGTCCCTATATTTAAGAGGTAGTTAGAGTACAGTTCCCTCTATTTGTGGGTATGAGTCACTTCCAGTGGCTTGGTCTACCACAGTGTGTGGGGTTGGTGGTACAATATACATATGGGAAGAGAGGAAGTGAGAGTGAGGAAGGAAGGGAGATGGAGAGGATGGGTAGGCAGAAGGAGTGAACGTAGTGATAGACAGAGAGAAACAGAGAACACGATGGGAGTGAGAGGGAGGGGAGAATAAAGTATGTGAGTTGGAAGGAGTGATGGAGTGCATGATCTTCTTCTCTTCAGGTTGGATAGAAGTTGCAGTGGGATCACGGAGGTGGCCAACTCGTATCGCATGGGGGCAGAGGGCAAGTATGACTTGACTCTGGCTGACGACCCCCAGCCGACAGCCCCCCAGACCACACCATCCGAGACCACACCCTCTCAGACCACACCCCCTCAGACCTCGGGAGAGACCAGTGGCAGAGACACCCCCCCTCCCTCCTCTCAGTCATCCAGCAGCAAGTGACTAACTACATGTGGTTAACCTATTAATTCTATCCTCAGAACTTGCTCAAAATGTCATGAAATCAGTGCACTTTCAATCAAATTGTTATGCAGCCTGTCCTACGTAGTACAGCATATCCTAGCATAAACTCTACGGCACTAGAGGCCTTGGAAATTCTAGTTTGACTATCACAGACTCATTCTCCAACTGTTCATTTCCCTCCCCCCCTCCTCCCTGACGTTTCTCCCAACAGGGCGGTGGGGATCGACTCTCTGCTGCAGGCACTGGGAGCCGCAGGAGCCGACCACTCTGCGGCCGCCCAACAGCTGCGGGCGGAGATTGAGAGACTCGAGCAGCAGGAGGCGGAGCTGTTGGACTACGGCGAGCAGGACGAGGAGGAAGAGGACGATATGGTGAGAGGCCTTCAGCTTCCTTTAAGACTGGCGAATCCAGGGGGGGTTCATTGAGTTCCGCGGAACCCCCTTTTTGTCGTTTTGCGCGCATGCGTCGCCGACCTCGTGCGCATGCACGATCGCAGCCGAAAACGTTCTGGACAGCGGAACCCCCCTTTCAAAATCCTAGATCCGCCACTGTAAGAGCTATGTACTACATGCACTCCACTCGCTCTCTGTATATACCATGCAGTGCATGTCTCACATGTTGCTCGCTTAGTTCATTCGTTTGGATTTTGATGACGTGAGAGTGGCCATCAAGATACTTGTAGTCTTCTCCAAAGAAAAATCACACACATACATACATACGGGCACAAACAACTTCATGACCTTACTTTTACATTCGATTGTGTGGGCTGGAAGAGGTTAATTAATGTAGAGACGACGAGTCTCACCTTTACTTACCATAGATTCAAATTAGTCTGTCTGAGGTCGCTCGGCTGATCCCTGCCCACTATAATGGTGTGCATATATGAAGTAGTGTGTAGAGTAGGAGTGTGTGTGAGTCAGTTCAAGTGGGAGTGTATAGGTGTAGTGACCTGTACTCCCACTTGAACTGACTCATACATGTGAGGTTAAAGTCTGGTACAAATGTGGTTGTGCCAGTGGCCTAGTCACTGGGTAAGAATGCCTCCTTCATAGTATACTGTAGTTTGTCTCCCTTTTCTCTGCTGCCATGTATAGTATATGGTATCTAGCCAGCTGTTGAAACAGTGTTCACCTCTCCATATTTAACTGGTGATTGTTAACTTACTACTCCATTAAATATCTCAACCTCCTTGTATGTAGCTAGTGATGGTTAACTTATGTCAACTACATAGGTATGGAGACAGAAAAATTGACATATATGGTATGAACACGCTCCCTCTCCAGTAGTAATTCCCTTATGAATATGATTATATGACCCATGGGAGCGTGACCCACTACAACGGGGACGTGCAGTATGATCGGTTGCATAGACTGAGTGTGAGGGTTGTGATTTTGGGAACAGTTGCAGGGGAAACTGTCTGCTCATTGTGTGGCTGTCTGAGGTCATTTCTGTCTGCTGGCTTTGTCTGTGTTCTTCCACTCTCTTGACTCGTCGCTACGTTTCTTTACCATCTCTAGTGGTGGGTTTTTAGATTGGGATGTATGACACACTGCCCCCCACCCCCACCCCCTCTTCTTAGCGAACTCTGTTGGATTAATTTTGCGCTGGGTTGAGGTTGAATACGGTGCTTCGTTTCTTTCTCTCTATTTGTTACGAGTTCTAAACGCGATCTTTGCTTACTGTGTTTTAAGAATTCCGTGTTTTTACGCTCCCTCCCTCCCTCCTCTCTTCTCCTCTCCCCTCCCTCCCTCCTCCCTCCTCCCTCCTCTCTCCTCTCTCCTCCCTCCTCTCTCCTCCTCCTCCCTCCTCTCTCCTCTCTCCTCTCTCTCCTCCTCCCTCCCTCCCCTCTCCTCCTCTCTCTCTCTCTCTCAGTATGAAGAGATGGCAGTGGGAAGGCGAAGCTGGGAAGAAGATTACGTCCTCAAGCAAGCGTTCCCGGCCCTGGTCCCTGCCTTTGACCCTCGACCTGGCCGATCCAACATCTCACAGATACAGAACTTTGAGGTTCCTCCACCAGGTACATACTTGTATATAGTGTGTGCACTAGACGCTCTTGCACACTAACTTATGGCGGGAACCTTTTTCAACAGTTTACCTACATTTATTGCTCCGTTGTGTAAAGCGTGCTGCGAAGAGTGTTTAGCATACGCTGAGACATGAAGTTGAACACGAGTATAGAGTCTGCTATTGACACACTAGACAGAGCTACTTATGAGGAGAGCTAAAATTGACACTAGCTTTGTAGCACTGCTTTGTTGCTGCTTTTAAAAAATGTGTTCACTTGAGGGTTTTTTGCGTCGTGGAAGTGCTTTGAGAATGCTGTGCCCTAGCCCTATATTGTGGCCTACTAACCTACTAGTTTCCTAACTTCTACGACTAAGGCTATATTGCTCTACAACTATAACCACAGGGTCAGAACAGCAGACAGGGAACAGGGAGCCGGTGTCTCCCCAGCCACAGCTACAACCTGTGAAGCTAGAGCTGATTCTACGAGTGGGTGCATTTCATTGCCATGCAGAAGTACTGTGTAATTCTATGGACTATATGTAGGGTATTTGTATGGGTCGTGCGTCACATGAGGTAGAAAGTGAGTCTTGTATTGCAGAAAATTTACCTTTTTCCTGGAGCTTTTCTGCTGAGATATTGTATACATGAGCACATCAGCCCAAGTCCATAATTAATCCACCTCCTTTTTTTCTCTCTTCTTTCTCCCCCCTTCCTCCTCCTTCCCTCCCTCCAGTCTGCAGACACAGAAGTGTTGCTAGAGGACGGCTCCCGGTCAGTGTTCCACTACGTACAGCTGCTCCACTGTCGACAGCTGCAACAGAGACCCACCGACAAGCTGCGCCGCGTCTGGGACAACTCCTACTCTCTGGTCTACCAGGA
Source organism: Geodia barretti (assembly GCA_030341885.1). Lineage (NCBI taxonomy): Eukaryota > Metazoa > Porifera > Demospongiae > Tetractinellida > Geodiidae > Geodia > Geodia barretti. The sequence continues at coordinate 24,338 of CASHTH010000344.1, forward strand.
GAGGGGTGCGGGGACCGGGAAAGGGTGGTCCGCTCAGTTCGTCTCTCGTCACATGGGCTCTGAGCGACTTCCGAAAGGCGACGTCATTCAGTATCTGCAGAAAAGGGCCAAGGTATATAACTAGAACAAACGCATAAAGAGAGCAGTTGGATTCGTCAATTATACATTTTAACCTGGTCTCTTTCAACATACACCCCTGAAATTGGGACACCTCTCTTATACGAACACCTTTTCTTTCCTAAGCAACGGATGTTGCATGCAATTCCCCCTGAAATAAGGACATTTCTCTAACATGGACTGTTTCTTCCGACTGTTTCTTCTGACTGTTTCTTCCACCAAATTTGTGTCCAGATTAGAGCAGTTCCGCTGTAAACCGCAATATCATAGCATTCAGTGTTTTTATTGGTTCCGATGGTCCTATTACTAACTGCTTTGGTATGTTTAGTAGTTCAACAAAGAATTGATTTGCTGCCCGTAGTTTAATTCTTTGTCTTGGTGAGTGGTGCTTCGTGGTCGCTCATTGTGTCTCTTCTGTGAAAGGGGTACATAGTTAATGTCAACAAATGGAAAGATTCTCCGAACAATTCACTCTACCCAGGGTACTGGAAGTTCGTTGAGTGACTTACTTGATCCTAATGTGGTTCCCTTCCTATACTCCTCCTTGCCTCACTGTCAATTGACAGAAATTAGGAGCAATTATGGCTAGGTCTTTAATGCTAATATAATATGTCCCGCAGCTCACGTCTGCCAAGCCAAAAGCTCCCATTAACATGCACATTACAGCCACTTCATCACGTGTAATCGGTTTATGTACCGAGAGGGAATTCCCCCCCAGTTATTCACTAGAGGATTAATGGGGACATTATGCACTTACGGCGAGGAATGTTCTGACGTATAAGGAGTTCATTGGTAACCCGAACACAATTGGGACAGATATCAGCGAGGTGTCCTTATTTCAGGGGAAAACTGCATCCATGAACCGTTCTTGGGGTGAGAAAAGATAAACTTAAAAACGGAGACGTTTTGCTCGGATGAGTGTAATCTGTTCTAAATCGCGGTTTCCGTGACAGGCGAGTTGGCTGAGAAAGTGGAGGCTGCAGGGCAGCCCAAAGAGCATCAAGAAGAACAAGAACTGCCAGCAACTGGTGGCCGCCTACAAAGTGAGTAATATTGTGCTCTTTTGCGGTGTACTGGTGTACTAGTACTAACGCCACACGATTTTGGCGAGGAACTGGAGCAGTTACATGTACGCACGTATTTGGAATGGCATTCAATTTTTCAGCTGTATTTAGAATCACGTTGAATATTACGGAATGCACAGTGCTCGTCACATATGCCCAAATAAAGCTATAGAAAATTCCCGCATTCAGACGCCTAGGTAGGCTGGCTCCGCTCGCCAATAATACAACTCGGTATGATAATTTTTTCTGGGTCTGTTTTTTTATTATTGTCTTTTCGTATGTGCTTCGTTTTATGCACTTCCTTGTTCCCAGACCTTCTATTGAAGTACATACATAGTAGTTTTGCATGCAGAGGACAGAATGCATCATCTTCAACACCATGTGACGCTCCACTGGTGGCTATAGCTGTGCAGGCATTTCCACTACTGATATAGTATACAATAGCTGTGGCTAGAAGACAGAGGCAGTTGTAGTACTGTGGTTGCAGTCACATGTGTTTCTGAAGAGGAACTGTGCATTTGTAGTTGAAGCCTTTGTTTAAGTAGTTGCACTTGGTGTGCAGTTTTAAGTTTCTATCTCTTTCAGGTGGATCGTGGAAGGGGAAACTTGCACTGGCTAGTAGAACCATCGCTCTAAGGTCTCGGTAGAACATTGGCTAGTAGAACCATCGCTCTAAGGTCTCGTAGAACATTGGCTAGTAGAATCATCGCTCTAAGGTCTCGTAGAACATTGGCTAGTAGAACCATCGCTCTAAGGTCTCGTAGAACATTGGCTAGTAGAATCATCGCTCTAAGGTCTCGGTAGAACATTGGCTAGTAGAATCATCGCCCTAAGGTCTCGGTAGAACCTAGGGCGTATAGTATGGTAGTTCAGCAAAGCCTTCTCCCATTATGTGTCTATTCTGCTGTTAAACCTGTATACAGAGCCTCTGTGAGTACCATATTGAATGCATGAATAAACCTCAGAATATAGCTGTGTATGAAAGGACAAAGGGAAGTTGAATCAAGTGGAAGTAAGCATAATGTCATCCTTCCCGACTGGAAATCGGGCACAGTGAGAGGGACTTTTGGCCCAGAGTGCAGAGGATGTGCTACAATTGCTCCTCAGGTTTATTTTCAACTTCCCCCCAACCCACTCTCCTTCTTTTCATCCATTGTTGGAACCCCACAATGTGCCCCTCGTTCCACTTTATGATGTAATAGTTATGTAATAGTTATATAGACAGCGAGTCTGTGGAATCTACGCATGTTAGAAGCCCGAAGGCCCTTGCACTGTGGCGTTCGAGCTACGTGAAGGGCATGAGGACTTTTAACACGCATTTCAACGGACGAGATGCGTAACTCATTTAGTACGTACTCCAATCGATGTGTTTTTACACATGCGTGGGGGCTGCGCGGGGAGAGACGGCTTTGCGGGCACTAAGTAGACACGATGCGAGTTACTACGAGATTTAACATGTTGTAACGCGTGAGTACGAACTGTTTGTCGTCCTGCCCCCTACTTTGCCCCCCTCTCTCTCCTCTCCTCCCCTCCCTCCCTCACTCAGGATTTCGTCAATTCGGAGGTCCATAGTGCAAGCACTGCCGTCCAGCGTGTCACAGAAACAGACCATCTCTCTTCTCTCAAGGACATCCTTTCGCTGCTCTCTCTCCTCTATTCCTATGCTCAAAAGGGTGCGTGGGCCTCTCTCTCAAACTATCACACAGAGTTTTGCACATGGATGTACACTACATAAGCCATGTACAGAAGCCATGTGAACCTTCAAATCTTAATAAGTCGCCTGACAAGTTTTCCTTTTAATAGCGGTGTATGAAATCGCTTGTCTGTATATATATATAGTGGCATATGTTGCTTTGTTAGTGTGTGTTCAGCTGTTATGAATAATGAGGATGTGTCAGTATAAACCTTGCACTTCCTATTTCTTGAAATGCTGCCAATTCCTACCTTTGTGCTTTCGTCACACACTTGTCATAGTTATCCCGTGTTTTAATGAAAAGTATGCAACTATCATGGGTATACCCCATGTACCGGGAGAAATAGAACATTATTGAACCAGAATATTCTTTGCATGACACTGCCGTGTGTGTGTGTGTGTGTGTATGTTTAAGGAAGTCATACTCAGCAGATTGGACGTTACTATAAGTATGGAGGACTGGTATGGATAGCTTTTACGTCTGCATGTCTCATTCTCGATACCACGCCAGGCAAGCTTAAAAGTGCGTTACGAGTTCAAGTAAAATAAGAGCGGATATATATAGAGAAAGAAAAGTCAGCTCTATCGGTGGGAATCGAACCTACAATCTCTTGCTGTCCCAGCAAGGGCGCTTTCACTGTGCCAAGCAAAGAGCTATAATAGATTGTAATCACTAGAGAATGTGCCACCCATGGAACCGCTGTAGTTTATTACTGTCGAAACGTCACTATAGTTAGACCCCCACAGGGTTTGGCTGGGATGGAGATATGCCACTGATGATGTCACTTAACGAGAGAATGACATGTTTCGTGTTGGAATGTTTGATGACGTTGCGGAGCATTCTTTTGCATGTGTTCGTTTGTGTTTATATTTGTGGTTTTTGTTTGTAAACAACGCTGAGTGTGTTTGTGGTTCTCTGTTTAGATAATAGTTTGTCTGGATCGTCTGGTCGTATCAGTTGCGTCTGCGTAACTCTTTGATACGTTTGTACACATGTCCTAGTAGCGCTAAGTTTCTCTTTAATCATTGCTGGGTGATACAAACACACATCGAGGTGTGATGCAACTCACTGGCTTGCGCGATTGTGCTGCTCAGTATCACACAATAGATCCAGCTTCTGTTTTGTGTGTACAGTATGTATGTAAATGTCAGTGAAGGGAATCTTGGAGACTGTATCTTGAAGGGCTCCAATACTCATAATGCATAAAGAAGCATATAAACAAAACAGTGTGTGTAGTTGCAGCAATTCACTCTCAACTCCAACTCATCCTCTTCTCTCTCCCCCTCTCTTCCTTTCTCTTCCTCTTACTCTCTCTTCCTCTCCCTCTCTCTTCCTCTCCCTCTCCCTCTCTCTTCCTCTCTCTTCCTCTTCCTCTCTCTTCCTCTTCCTCTCTCTTCCTCTTCCTCTCTCTTCCTCTCTCGTCCCTTCCTCTCTCTCTTCTCCCCCTCCTTCCCACCTTAACCCCACAGAGGGCGATGCAGGGTTGGACGTGTCAATGGAAGAGTTCCACAGTAAGAAACTGAGGAACAAGTTGGTCCAGCAGATCCACGAGCCGGTGGTCCTTGCCAGCGGCGCTCTACCTGACTGGTGTCACACTCTCACCACTTACTGCTCTCTCCTCTTCCCGTTCGAAGTCAGAGAGGTCTTCTTTGCCTCCACGGCTCTGGGGATGTCTCGGTGAGTCCTCCTCTCTCACTTCTCCTTCTCCTCTATCTCTCTTCTCTCCCTCCCTCTTCTCTCCCTCCCTCTTCTCTCCCTCTCTCCCTCCCTCTTCTCTCCCTCCCTCCCTCCCTCCCTCCCTCCCTCCCTCCCTCCCTCCCTCCCTCCCTCCCTCCCTCCCTCCCTCCCTCTTCTCTCCCTCTCTACTTCCAATTGCAATTGCAATTGCAATGCAATTGCAACTCTTCTAATGATATTCACGGTCAGGGGTGCCCACAGCCATCATGTGGCAGGGCGAGATGAGCTCATGGAAAACTATGAATGTTGGATTGTGGGTAAAATTGGAACCCAGCACTTCCTGCCACATACCGGCACATGACACACTACACTATGTTGCACGCAGGCACTCTACATTATAGTGGTTCCAGAGTATATAGCAAATCCTGAGGTGGTGGCAAACTGAGGGGCAGCAGTATAGATTATATTCATTGCTGAACTCTACTTCCTGTCCTGCTGCTGCCCTCTGGTTTTTAGAAAACAGTCCCTCATTGATTTATACAACAATGCATGTTGTGAACCGATGGTGTAACTGGCAGTCCAGTAGTGCATCAACCATTGTATACGGTTTAGTTTTTTTTCCAATTGCTCTGCTTGCCATTTCTATTGTTGGGCACATTAATCTAACATTATGTGTGCGAAGAAAGTATGCACTTTACAAGTAGCAAAGTGTACTGAATAATGAGGTTACTGTACTAGCATGAACAGAGCTTAACTTTCCAACTTGCTAGCCCAAAACCCCAGTAGTAAGATTTTTGAGACCATAAGATGATCGTCATTCATATGGCACTGTTGCTATTAGGAGGGATGATCGTCATTCACATGGCACTGTTGCTATTAGGTCTTGTAGGAGGGATGATCGTCATTGACATGGCACTGTTGCTATTAGGAGGGATGATTGTCATTGACATGGCACTGTTGCTTGTAGGAGGGATGATCGTCATTCACATGGCACTGTTGCTATTAGGTCTTGTAGGAGGGATGATCGTCATTCACATGGCACTGTTGGTATTAGGTGTTGTGGGAGGGATCAAAGTGCCGAGTTCCATTGTGTTTGTGCTCCCTCCTGGTGGCAACAAGGATGCGCGGTGTATCATTTAACGTTTATAGATCCATGAGTTCTGTTTTCATTACATGTCCTCAAAGGTACAGTCTACAAAGCAGGAAGTTAGGCACAGGAAGTTAATTCACTTGGGTAATGGAGCATCATATACACATCACGTAGGAACATGTATGAAAGTTGCTGCTGCCCGTGTAATGTGGATGTGTGCTTGTATAACGTTGTGCACCTGTGTGTAAGATAAACGTACCTTTGAACTGCTGAAGGATGTACGGAGGAGGTGTGTAGGTTGTCTGGATTGTTGTCTGGATTGCTTCCTGCCCAGATTGTCTACCTCCAGCTAACTATATTCACTGTAAATATATGTTGCAGTGCTAAGGGCGAATGCTGTCCTGTCTGGGTACTGCAACAGCCATAGGCAACCGACATGTATGAACTCTGCTTGCACATTTAGGATTGTATAGGCTGATAAAATCCCCCAGTATATACCTAGCTTCGTACATGTTGGTTGCCTAGGGATATCTAACAGTGTAACCAGCTAAGCCCACCAAATGCTGTAATACTATATCATTGGTAAGAGCATGACTGATGCCTGACCTTTTGCCATCCTATTTCTGTGACTGCACCCTAACTGCGTATGTTCGTGTGTATTAAAACAAAAGGCATGGCAACTTGAACTATGGTGCTCCAAGCAGATCTAAAGGGCTTCCCTCATGTGATTTGGTCTGTTAGCTCTTAGCTATAATTATACTGCTGTTTCGGTATCGAAACCCCATGATATAGCTACTCATTATGTATGGTAGTCCTACACTACATACTGGCACACCACCGCATTTGTAGGTACCGTAAGAATGCTACTCTGAACTCTCAATAAGGCAGCTTTCTATATAATACTCTCTCTTCAGTTGGTGTAGAATTCCTGTAGCCAAAGGTGTCCAGTCACTGTTTATATGCTTGTCTTTTCCTCCAGTAACAATTGTTGTGCATCATATAGGTATGTGTTGTAGTGTATACGTCTAGTTCCAGTTTGGAACACTTATTCTGCTTCGAGCTTCACTTACAAGCCATTTGCATATTATTCCAGCTATTCAGAGTTTCATCACACCTATAGCAGTATTATGTTGCAGTGTGGGTGTGGGTTCGAGGCATACGACTGGCAAACTGCCACTGTTTATGGTCGCCACTTGCCACACTATAGCCTATTACATCAGTCATCCCTCGTGATGATGTATAATTATACTGTTACCTACCTACATAGGTTGTAATTACGTATTACCACACAGATATATTACGCGGAGCTGGAATTTCTCTAATCCGGACACCAATGTGGGCAGAAGAAAGTGTCCATATTAGTGAGGTGTCCTTGCTTGCCTCATTTCAGGGGTGTCCTTAGAAGAGGTTCTATTGTATAAGATCTTGGGAACACTTTGGTATATGTATAATACAGACAATACTTTTCCGTGGTAATGTGTGGGTACTAAATGCAGTAGAGTACTGGAGGAAGTGTGAATACAGTGGCAATATTGCCCGGGGGTGGCGCAGAGTATGAGGATGAGGAAGTGGGCAAAACCCCCCTCCTCCACTCCCCCAACCTTACATTCTGATCCCACCTGTGGCCCCCCCAGAGGAATGACAGACAGACAGACAGACAAGATGGCTGGCTCTAGAGATGACGTCATGGCCTTGGCGTCTGCACTCACCTGCATTTTTAGACCCACCAATTTTACGTCACTGAAATCATCTCGTGGAGGAAGCATTCTATTACGTCCCAACCTTGCTTTTTCAGAACCTACGCATCGCAATTTGGCTCTTGTCCAATTCTCTAGTGCTTCGTATGCATGCACTGCAGGACATTTGTAAGACTGTTTTTCGGCGACATTTGTGTTTAATCAAATCTCTGTGGAGTCTACTGAATTGCCTTCGTCGAGAACTGAGGTGCCAACGGGTCCAAATGGAACTGCAACACTTAAAAGGGATAAAACAGCTCGTTTAGCATTTAACGGCCTGTGTCGGTTGTGCATTCTACAATATGGCTGGCGATCGGCAATCTACGGGGGGGTAGATACTACATATGCAATATGCAGCACAGAGGGTGTTGTGTAAGTGGAGCCCACACATTATTGTATATACCCAGCTAGCTGTGTACATAATGACTACTACCCTATCTAAATACCGAGAGCAGACTATGCCAACAGTGGTCTTGTTATAAGCCCAGAAGTATATACACACACATTCGTTGCTATAGTGCTGTACTCCTTTTCCAGTTAATCTGATACCAATATATACACTTTCGTTTCATCTGTAGACTTTCATGTCCGATCAATGACATCATCCTGTTTTGGTCATATACCCAGAGTTTCTGTCCGGTGCATATGTACAAACAAACGTAAACATAGCGATACACGTTGGTTATGGTGTTGGAATTGTGTTTCAGTTTTGCGTAAGGCGTAAGAAACTCTAGACGAGGCCTTCTATTTTTCGTGGAAGTGCTCTGAGTATACAACATTGGGTGGTCGTGTGGGGCGGTTAGCATTGTTTCAGTGCATTCCATTCGTCCTAGTCATAGGCTATATGGTAGTATGTACATACATACAGCCAGTATGATGCTGCACTTCCTGTACAAATCGACCTTCTGGTGAACCGGTAGGAGATTTTATTGTCTCGTACGTTTAGTGGGCGGAGGGGGAATTTTGTGTTTCCCAAACTTTAGCCCTTATTGCCACATCTCCTTTACACCACAGCGTGACTAGTCACCTAATGTGCAGATTAGGCTGTCGTAAACTTACTACTATTTCGATATCCGTCACTTTTGTGTGTAGTCTGGTACAAATTTCCGTCGTATGTTAGTACATATGCGCAATAGAAAATGCACGTAGTAATGACGCTTTGGATGTGAATGTTTCCTTGTGTCAATTGTATGTACTCCTGCTATTAAGAAGCAGCGTGTGTAGGGCGCGAGTAATGGCGTAGAATTGAGGAAATGTGCATTCCTCTTCTTCGATGTTTGTTGTTTGCGTGGAGGAAGGGAGGATTGGGAGGGAGAGATAGAGGAGAGAGGGAGTGTGGTGAGGGATGAGAGGAGATTGTGACTGAACGGAACCAGAGCAGCAAGGGAGAGATGAGAGCGGGACGTGAGGGAAGGATAAAGGGAGAAGAAAGGGGGGAATGGGAGGGAAGGAGGGTGTATTAGCAGCAATAAAGGGCAAAGCTGGATACACAGCAACTTTTCCTTTCATCTTCTTAACTCTGTGTGAGTCAGAAAGGGGGCAAGAACCACTCACAGACAAGAAACTTTAATCATGTTACCAAGAGTACAGGGCATAATTAACATGCCTGTTAAACTATTCCCCCTCTCTCCAACCCTCCATTTGTTTCTTCTTCTTCCCTCCCTCCCTCCCTCCATTTCTTTTTTATTCTTCCCTCCCTTCCTCCCTCCCTCCCTCACACTGTGGCCTAGTTCCATCATATGGATGCAGAAGAGGAGAGAGGAAGTGATGGAGAGGCTCAGGGGCACGGCTCAGAGGAGAGAAGACCAGCACGAGATTCAGATCGGACGACTCAAACAAGACCGAGTCAAAATCCCGCGAGACGGAGACGTACGTACTTCAGGCTATACACTCTGTGTACTACTGCATAGTGCTGTGTACTACTGCAGTGGAATCCCTCCCTAAGGACACCCCTCTATTAAGGATACCTTTGCAGTTTATTTCATGCAATTGAACTCCCGCCAATAACACACCTCACAACGCATACCCAGAAGTATACTATACCTACGTAACAGGGGGCGTGCTGCACTTGTGAGAACTCACATACATTCTGATTTGGGTGGGTCATTTATTCAGGCCAAACAGCATACTGGAGCCGTCTGAAAGTCACAGCTATATATGCCCATTTTGAAACTGTTTGACACATACTTGATAGTTTGCATTGTAGGCCTTGTGTGATCACATCTTGCCGATGATCTCGCTCCAACAGACAGCTTCTTCCAAGAAGGGCTAATCTGTGGCAATTTGTTCTCTCCGTTCTGTCTCCCTTGCCGGTGGAGTACGCATACATACAGTTGTTAATGCATGCATTTTCTACTGACATCACGGTTGTTCAATACCTTATAGTAATATACCTGTGCCTCATGTGGCTGTCTCTTGTGTGTTAATGTATGGGAGGTGTGGTGGGCTGGCCACTGCATATAACTGCAATCTGTAGGCTGTTCTCTGCCCTTCAATTGAACACATTGTGTCACTTGTTTGCACCCATCCAGATCATCGCCTGGGCCGGCGCCATCCTGAATGCCCACGCCGAAAGGAAGTCTGTCCTCGAGGTACGTACGTATAACACAGTGTATACAGTGTCTTTGATGTATATATACTAGTCTGAATATGAGTGTGTGATGTATACCTAACCATTAGGAGCTTTTAGGATACACAATGTGACAACTCGTGTGTAAATGAATGTGTCTGGTCGTATACGTGAGAAAAATTGATGTGTGTTACTAACACTGTTCTGTGGTGTTTCAGACCGTCTTTCTCTCAAGTTTCACTTCACAGAAAAGACCAATTTGTTTAACTCCCTCCCTCCCTCCCTCCCTCCCTCTCTCTCTCCCTCTCTCTGGTCTAGATTGAGTACGTGGGCGAGGAAGGGACTGGACTGGGTCCGTCGCTAGAGTTCTACGCCCTCACTGCCGCAGAAATCCAGCGCCGGTCGCTAGGGATGTGGCTGTGTGACGACGACTTCCCCGACGATCGATCTAGAGAGGTTCGAACTGTCTCTCACTGTCCGTCCTTGTCTATAAGACTTCCTGCCAGTTAATGTGCACATTGTTTGTTGTGCCTTTTCCTTTCTACCTCATAGTTTTCACATGCATTTGACGATAAAACATACTACACTGCAAGAAACACAAGTCCTGCTGTGCAAGAATTATAGAGTAAACCGCTATACCCATACTTTGCGCCTGACATACACCTAACCTGTGAAACCGCCACGTTCTAGCGTGATATCTTTTTGTGTTGACAGCAATGGATGAACAATGTGTACCACAGGCGCGATTACTATACAATTACTATTTCCGCACTGAGAGCTACGCGTCGCCTGTATTGTTTACTACTATCATGTTTCCTTCAAGTTACCTGATTAGTGAGTGAACCGGGAGAGAAAGCCCCCCGAGTATAGTATGCCATCAGACAACTCCGTAAAGCAGGCATTGGCCTCCTCTGTATTATTAGTGCATCCCACTTCCTTTTGGGTGCTCCGAGAGGGTAATAAAATTGAGGAAAAGGTGAATTTTTGTATGGAAGACCCGGCTGCCTGGAATGTGATTCTCCTGTTCATAAGAAGTCGTTATTTCCCTGTCAATTGCTTCAGTAGGTGGATACCGTATAGTGGCAAGTTTATTGTAGAATGGAAAAGTTTCAGGGAGCAAAGTTTTCGTGGATCGTCAGTTTTGGGCATAACCATTTGTGATTGATAGAAGCATCGTGCTTCTGCCTAGCCATAGCTCTCGCCTCATACCCACATTCCCTAATAATTGTACGTCCGAGAGTTGGCAGCTAGAATGGAATGACACTGGCACTCTAGTTTACGGGACTAAAGGCTCCATTGTACTTTACATAAACTGTGACCTGGTGCAGCCACTTTGGCTGAAGTGGTTAGAATATCCCCCACTTTCTGCATGCTGTAGAGTGTAACTATATGCTTACTGGAGTTATCGTGGGGTTCATCTCTGTGTATATATAAGCTGGGCTAAGTCCCACATTCCGTTCATTCCACCTGTACGCTGCCCCAAATATGTGTGTACTACAAGTGTGTGTGCTATATAATAATACATAGACACTGTGGAACGCCTCTAAAAGGGAAACGTCCTTGCCTGCAATGAATTACTGTAAGTTCCTCCTGTCACATTGGTTAGATCCACTCACTGTACAGGTCTTCCTTGTGCATATAATTATTATTTTGCTGTACTCCTTTTTGTACGAAATATAATTATGCAAACTACTGTGAAATCTCTGTGTGCGTGCGTCAAGCCATCGATCTAGCAACTGCTTGCAGATGCACTCACTCCAAGTAAGGTGCTTACTCCATTCGCCCCAAAGAACGTTGCACATTTCCACTAGTATACTATTCAAATGCTGAGTACCTCCACTGGTACGTACATATACTCCATAGAGGAAAATGATTGTAAGGAGCTTGTCGTGTGATTGCTGCAGGTTGATATCGGACAGGGTTGGAAACCGCCGGGCCACTACGTACAGAGATCCTGTGGGCTCTTCCCAGCACCTTACCCGCAGAATTCACCTCAGATCGAGGAACTCTGCAGATTGTTTGAACTGCTCGGGATTTTCATAGCCAAGTGTATCCAGGATAAGCGCCGCGTCGACCTCCCGCTCTCGAGACCGCTCTTCAAGTTGATGACGGGGGCATCACAGGCATGTCATCCGCTGGCCGAGGAGCCCGGTCCGCCTGGCAATAACGGAGGTCACGAGGGTGCAGGGGGCGGGGCCGAGTCGGACCCGGCAACCACGGGAGAGACGTTGACGCGACCGGGAGACAACCAACGGGCACCAGTTGAGCAAAACGAGGTCGAGATGAACAACTGGAGAGTCGTCGGTGACGTAGGACGGGAGGACTCTTCAAATAGAGGTACGAGCCACGTGGTGGTGGTCGGTCCGCGTGGAGGAGAGGCCCAGGCGGCCAGCTCAAAAGAGGCGGAGGTTTTGGGCGAGGGGGCAGAGGAGGAGATCACTAAGGACTGCGGCGGTGAGAAGGAGGAGCTGCTGGTGCTGGAGGAGCTGGGGGAGACGGGGGGAGGTGGGGGAGGGGGAGGAGGGGGAGAGGGGGAGGCTCCCTGGTTCCAGGGGATTCTGCAGATTGAAGATCTGGAGAAGGTGAACCCTCACAGGTGAGTGTGTGTGTGTGTGTGTGCCTGGTTGGTGATTGAGTGCATAAAGCAGTCACATTCCCACATCTTTTCCCATTTCCTCTCAATATGGCTAATGGCCCATTTGCCCAGTATATATACTTTACCTGCAGTATAAGGTCCTGTCAGCTGAATGCCTCATCCTTCACCTAGAATGATGAGCATATGCAGGGGCATATGAACTACTGAGAACATTGCGTGTTATGCGAAATTAATTGCAGTGCTCGGTTGCCAAAAATGCACGACACTCTGTTTCCGCCAATTTCCGACTGGTATTTGTTTCATTATTTTATAATAAGCAGTAAGTATGCCGTTGGAGTGGTATCGTTGGGAAAGAGGTAGCTTCTTGGTAAAGAGGAAGCTGGCCTCCTGGACTCAATTTCCTGTGTCGTGTATCACTGATTTTCATTCTGTGTTGCGGTCCCACTGTCATTCTGAAATGGATACCATCTGCAGCATCCTGTCCTCCACCCACGATAATTAAAATGTCAATTCCACCACCTAAATACTATATAGGCCCACACCATCCACTTACAGCTTAACCTTCTACATCATAATATGTATGCTAAAGCTAAGCTCACAGCTGTGTATGTATGCCGCCTACTTAGGGGTATGGGGTATAAGCCTGAGATCAAATGTACATATGCCGCCTACACATCTAGAGCCGAGTCCAAGATGCCAGCAGTATAACCATGTGCTTGGTTTTGTAATCTGATACATGGCCTATTATATGAGTTCAACGCGTGTGACTTACAGACCTGCAACTTGGGTAGTTTAACATTACCGTGTATGCATAAAGTCTACTGCAGCTGGAGCCCATGAAGGTGGTGGCACATGCGGGGTTTAGCAATCCGATACCCTAGTGTCACGTACAGACCTGCAACAGATCGCCGTGTAATTACTGTCGCTATAGTACGCCGTACGTGTGTTGTATCTGGTGTTAGTACCCACGTGTGCGTTTGCGTTGGTTGCGTCTCGTGCCGTCAGTTCTCAAAGCAGTTACACATGCACTCGACTGCAACACAATACGTGTTTTATTCCTGAGAGTGTGACTACCAGTTGCAGACGTAGGGAAGTCGTTATACACTCGGCAAAATGACAGCTTGTTCTCACGACTTGGACAGTTTTTCCTTACAAGTTAAATCCCTGAATTTGTTAATTCCCTTGTCGCTGACAGTATCATTTGCAGTGAACTTCCCCATTTCTCTCTCCCCTCCTTCCCTCCCTCCCTCTTTCCTTCCTCTCTCCCCTCTTACTCCTTCCCTCTCTCCCTCCTTTCACAGAGCGAAGTTCATAAAGCAGCTGGGACAGTTGGTGGAGAAGCGAGACACCATTCTGGCGAGCTTGCCTCTCCCGACACAAGCCAGAGAAAGGAAGACTGCACTAGAGGCCCTAGTGCTGCCTGATACAGAGGAGAACCTACCTGGAGTCCATCTAGAGGACCTCAGGTAATGGCTGAAATCGCACCATTCCCCTGTGGCTACAACACTGCCCCTTTCCCATCTCGCGTTTCAACATCCCCCTGTCCCTCCGTCTCGCTCAGACATTGCACCTCCCCCTCACGCAACACTATCGTGGCAAATGCAGACTGTTGCCAGTCGGTGTTTGTAACATTATATTACAATGTGTGGTGTTGACTACGTTGTACAACTTCACTGCACCTGGTACGTGAGGTGCAGCACTGAACTGTGCACTTTCGACAGGATATTTTGGGTTTCGGTTCGTGGCCATGTTGTATATGACGTACTGCTGTTGTATACGTCACATAGTGTGTAGAGATCTCATAGCAGAATGTGTTGCAGCATGGGGCGCGGCATTGACAATATCCCTTCTCTCTCTCTCTCTCTCTCTCTCTTTCGTCTCTCTCTGCAGCATCAACTTTGTGTTTGAGCCATCGTCAAAAGTTCACAAGTTCTCTGCACACCCCCTCAAGCCCGGAGGAGACTCTGTGGTTAGTCAATGAATAATGATATCCCTGCTAGCCCTATTACCTTAGGGTCACGATGTGCATAGATGCCATGCCCATAATTACTATATACACTGAATCAACAGAGGTGAAATAGGCTAGTGTGGCCTCTTCTTCTCTTTTGAACAGCAATTCAGGCATCCTCCACAGTTTCAGTAACAGCAGGCTATAGCTGAAAAGGGTGTACGACACTCGAAAGGTTTCCAGCCGTGCTTATGCAAAGATAACGAGCCGTGAGACACATGCATAGTGCATCGGGTAATAAAGCAGTCAGGCATTACATCATGTCTGCCCCGTGGTGGAGGAGTGGCATGAACAAACACTTGCACATGTCACTCACTGCAACAAACAACCAATTAAAAGGGGTTTAATTGCACGTGTGGCCCCCCATTTCCATCGGTACACAACCCTATTTTTCACGTGGGCACACGAACACGGTCATATAAGGATAGACGCAGCACGCAGGAAATGAAATGACGCATTACGGCAGAAATGAATATGGGTTTTCAATCCCCGGGGAATAGGCAATTGAGCACCGCTAACAACCAAAGACAAAGTCTTGTTTGTCGTCAATAAATAATGACTGAGATCGGGTTTCATATTTCATCGGGTGACTTGGCAAAACATGTTATGAAGTGGCGGCTAGCTTGTAAACAAAGCCGACGGAGGATTGTCCCTACAGTAGCCAGGAGACCAAGGTCAAGTCAAAACATAGTTTCATAGGTGTTTTGCTATTTCACTTGAACGTCAGATCAGTAACATCCACAACAACAACGACTACAACGAAGGCAAACAGTGCCGGCAATTATCAATAATCATTATTTTGAGTGTTTCACTTGTAATCTCACATATTATCGCTATGCATCGTTGGATGATGCTGACCCTAATGAGGACCTGTAAGAACTCGTGATTCAAGAGTTGCAAATTGCATTACACTCCTCAAGTATTATCATAAAGGTACCCACACTTGCCATAGGGAGGAGTGGTTAAGGGGCAGCGAAATGGAGGCGAGATAGGATTTGTAAAGCGAAATAGGAATAGGTAGATAGAAGACCATGCTATTCCATACTCCAACTGTAGTCAAAGTACTAAGCATAGTTGGTTTGTCTCTTCTTCCACTCTTGTGCCTACAAAAAATGAGAAATCGTTGACACCCTTACTTAGGGAGGATAGCGAAATTTATGGGAGATAGGGATAGGTGCAGCGAAATAGGTCAGATGTTACGATTCCACACTCCAACACTAGTCAAAGTAGTACGCATAGTTGGTTTGTCTCTTCTTCCACTCTTGTGCCTACAAAAAATGCTAAATCGTTGACACCCTTACTTAGGGAGGATAGCGAAAATTGGGGGATAATATAGGGATAGGTGCAGTGAGGTAGAGGACCTTACTATTCCATACTCCAACTGTAGTCAAACTACTAAGCATAGTTGGTTTGTCTCTTCTTCCACTCTTGTGCCTACAAAAAATGCTAAATCGTTGACACCCTTACTTAGGGAGGATAGCGAAAATTGGGGGATAATATAGGGATAGGTGCAGTGAGGTAGAGGACCTTACTATTCCATACTCCAACTGTAGTCAAACTACTAAGCATAGTTGGTTTGTCTCTTCTTCCACTATGTTGCGTACAAGAAATGCAACATTGACACCTTTATTGAGGGGTGGGAAAGGGACAGCAAAGTGGAGGCGAGATAAGGATTGGTAAAGCGAAATAGGGATAGGTGCAGTGAGGTAGAGGACCTTACTATTCCATACTCCAACTGTAGTCAAACTACTAAGCATAGTTGGTGTAAAATAGAAAGCGTCCTAGTCAGCGAGGTGCACGGAATTGGGGGAATGAACTTAGGTGTCACCGTTGCAGCTGTGTCTTTAGAGAGGGGTTCCTATGTATGCTCCAGTCACAGTAGCATCTTATGAACGGAATCATCGATACTGTAGGTGTCAGGGTAGGATAAAGGCAGTCTACTGTGGCTATGTAACCATTGTTGTTCAATTAACTGCTTATAGACATCCATGGCTCTTTGATTGCACAGGAGGAATTTATTATATTACGTAGTTTATAAGTGCCTGCATTCTGGCAGAAGTTCTATTTCAGCCAATAGTGCCTGTAAATTGAAATCCTATCATTCCACTCTGGTTGTGTTGGCAACCGAGCTGGACTTCCTGAGCTGGAGTCGGATGTGTGTTGCTGGGTTAGTGTCATTTCCTGTAGTTTCTCCCTGGGCTCTGCCAAGCCTCCTAGGCAACGAGTCTTTCACCAGCTCAAGTACCGACTATTTCTGTAACACTGCAGCGATTTCCATTACATCATTCGAATTGGTGGTCACCGTAGTTGGATCTTACCGGCAACAAGTTGACCCACTATATGGATGCATGTCCATACCTACGGCATTGTGAAATAAGACTAAAGTGGGCCATTTACGTAGTCCCAAATTAACCTCCCAAGTGGTTCATAGCTCTGTCTATAAGAGGTGGCGTGTGGCAACCAGTTAGGTAAGTGTTACTTCCTTGTACTGTGCTCTACTTGCAATAGTTAACATGACTAATGCAGCTGGCATTTCCCTCCTTTCATCACATCTCCATCCACATTGCACTCAGCCTCTCCACTTCCCTTTTACTCTACCCACTCCTTCCTCCCCCACCCTTCCTCCCGTTCTCCTCCCTACCCGACCCTTCTTCTCTTGCCTTCACTGCTCTCCCTCCTACCTCACTCCTTTCTCCCTCTCTTCCTCGCCCCCTCTCTCCTCCTCCCTCCACTGCACTTTTCATAGGATCTGAGTCTCCAGAATTCCCACGAGTACATTGAACTGGTGCAGGATTTCTGCCTCAACTCAGGGATTAGGAAACAACTCGATGCATTCAAAAGTAAGAGTGCCATCATTTTTATAATTTATTCCAAAGAGGCAACAAACGATGGTCCTCTCGCTGACGTCGGACCACGCAAACCGTGCCCACTCACCCAGAGGGTGTCATGTTCCATGTAATGGCCCACTGTGACCCTCCCACATCTCTCAATAATAACACACACCTACACTGCTCCCCAAACCAGTGCATACTATACTCCATAGCAGTGTGTGTGTGTGTGTGTGTGTGTGTGCATGCCTCCGTTGTGTGTGTGTGGTGTGTGTGTTTGCGTGGGTTAAGGGGAGGACCATGACTAGCTGTTTGGTCTGTGGACCATTGCTCTCCCTACCGGTTGCACTCTGTCTCATGGTTCATACAGTGCTCCAGTCTCCAGCCATTAGTCTGACAGCCTCAAGGTCTATGCAATGAACAGTAAATAGCCCCCACAGGATGTGTATACATCGGCGAGCGGTCGCCTGAACTTCACCTACCAACCGAAGTCATTCTGTCTCTTGAGCCATGTCCTGGCACGTAAATCATGTACAGCACTCAAGGGTCGCACTTGCTTCCGTTTGCTAGCCAAGAATGCCTTCCATCCGCTCTAGTGGTATGTACTGCTGTTAATAGGCGGTCGAGTCTGAATAGATTTGGAACTGCCAGTGCCGTCTGTAACTACCAGGACTATTTTTATCTATTCTTGAGCCGCCTAAACACACTTGGCCCAGCAGCTATAAGGAAATACAGGAAACTACTTGTAGTGTATTATCCCCAGAGTGAATCTACAGTCGGAACTCTTTTCAACTGCACGGGCGTGTTTGGTTCAATTTCAGGGGGTTTCGACAGGGTTTTCCCCATGCAACGGCTCCAGATGTTCACGCCCTACGAGCTGAAACTTCTGGTGTGCGGTGAGCAGACGCCTACCTGGACACGGGAGGACATCGTTAACTTCACGGAGCCAAAGTTTGGCTATACCAAGGACAGGTTGGTTGCTGTAAATTTTGTATTGCTCACTGGTTTAATCGAGCTACTGCGCACGCTCAGGGTTTATACCCTCTCTGTATCACATTCTCTGGGATACGATACGACACACTAGTGCTTTGTATTGGCCCTGCTGATGGTTCTCTAGACATTATTGATACACATAAGCTTTGCAGATGTCCAAAACTGAAAAATGCATGCATGGGAATAAGTTGTGAGTGGTGCATGCAGATGAAGAAGATGCTAATTGGTTTGATTTCTGGGTCAAACCACACATTAGATATAAGATGTTGGTTAGGAATGTGTAATAGGAAGTGTGCTAATTGCACTTCTGGTTTAAATGGTGTAGTTTATGTTGCTCTATAATTATATGTGGGATTCCTTCAGCATAATCTCCTTCAGCATAATCTCCTCCATTTTCTCATTTATCAGGGAATTGTAATAAGATTGTGGTATTCATTTGTGTTGCGTGTCGGTTCCGAAACAAGTTATGTCTGCCCACACAAGTACAAGCCTGCAACGGAACTATACACGCAATTTACGTGGAGGAAGTTTTGACTAGTACGTGCAAATACCGCAGCTATGCAACCGAGCATGAGAGCAAACAGTGTAATACCGAACGTGCATTAGCAATCTGTACAGGTGTGTGTGTGTGTGTGTGTGTGTGTGTGTGTGTGCGTGTGCATCATTTGTGGTGTTGAACTTGGAGTACGTACGTATTTGCAGCCCAATGTACCAGAGATTCGTCAACGTGATGTGTGATATGACTGGAGACGAGAGGAAGGTGAGTGTGTGTGATAATTCACTGCCACTAAAGTAGGTTCACCTTGAGACTGCAGTTTGACATTATACACTGAAACCACTCTCACCAATGGCCATGCATACTCTAGTGAGAAAAATTGCAAGAATTTTTTGGGGTATAAAAAAAGTGTGGTGTCCTCATTTCAGAGATGGGTTCCTATACATAACCGTAAAAACTGACTCGTGCCATGCTACTAGCACAATAGATTAAAGAAGAGATCGGCATTGTGCATTCTCTACACAAATAGACTCTAAAAACCTTCCCAAGTATGACCTGTCTTCTATATTTAGTAGATGGCATATGGTTGTTTCCTGGTATCAAGTGACATAATAGTAGCTACATAAACCAGATCTAGTAGAGAAACATCGTGCCTCTTACATATACGGAGCTGGTCTGCAACTTATTTTGAGCAACTATGGATGACACACTGATCACATTATCTAAAATTCCTTCCCATCCGTAGGCTTTCATTCAGTTTGTGACAGGCTGCGGGTCACTGCCTCCAGGCGGGCTCGGCAATCTACACCCTCGTCTCACCGTAGTCAGGAAGGAGACCACCTCACAGAACGTTTACCCATCGGTCAACACATGCGTCCACTACCTCAAGCTTCCAGAATACCCCTCGGAGGAGGTGCTCAAGGTGCGGCTCATGGATGCAACCAGAGAGAAGGGCTTCCACTTGAACTGATACCCCTAAAACACTCTCTCAAGACTCCTCTCTGCCAGTAGATATAGTAGGGATTTTTGTGTGCTAGGTGGTAGTCTTCTCAAAGCTCTCACTGTGCTTGACAATGTTCTGTGTTGTACACAACTCACTCTCGTCATAACCGTTGATTTTGTGTCAAGAGCGTGACGTTTTCCCCGCGCAGCCCCACTGACGTCATGGCGGATGTCTATTGTTTCATCGGGACCGCTAGCATGCATTGGTCCATGGTGCGTGCAGGAATGAGGAATGTAGGATCCAGGAAGTTCTGGCGGTATATACAGCTCGGCTAGCTTGTCGCAGCAGTTCTATTGATTCTGTTTGCGTTTGTTGTCTACGCACCACAATTTGTACCGCAAGATTGTCCGAAGTTAGAACCTTTCTCGTTTCGAGCGTTAGACGCGGCGCCACCAATCGTGCCCAGCAGCGTAGACCAGGAGAGCACCGCGCCACTCCCTTATGCGCTGCTGCATAGACCTATACACCCCGATATGAACTGCTCGCGTCGCGTCCTTGACCGCTAGTCCACGACCCGCGGCTACCGCCGGCTTATCCCATCGTAAATTCTTGGGAAAGGAACCGGCTAGCCGCTGCGGATATGACGCAACGACAGGAATGACACTCGCGCGTGGCTTCCATCCGCGTTTGGGTCACCTACGCGGCAGCAACCGCAGTCGAACGGCATAGCACTCTAGCGCTCTAGCAGCAACGATAATAATCCACATTGAAGAGAAGCGACAATAGAAGCATAAAATGTATAAAGGAGGAGATAAAATAGAATATGGATATACACAACTAGATGAATTTGGACTAGGTTCTGCTGCATGCTGTCTGAAGCACACAAGGGTGGCTGTCAAATAGTTCTTGCAGAACACGATATTCCTCTCTGAGTTTCCTAATCTGCGATTCGAGATCTTCGTTTGCGACTAGATGCTCTTCATACTGCAAACGAATGTCATGGTTTTTCTCGCGTCGCTTTATCCGGCACTTCTCTGCTGCTACCTTGTTCTTTTCACGCTTTTGGAGAACTCTGTCTCTCTGGTCTGGACTCAGTGTCTCTACCTGCATAAAAGAGGAGATAGTGCATTACTAGGATGCAAAGAGATATAATTTCAGTACTGGTGGTAGTAACAGTAGATTCATTGCTGTGATCTATGTTTCAGGATTCAGACTGCAGCTTTGAAATTGATACTGACCTGTATTTTTCTCTTCTTTAGCGGAGCCAATTGGCAAGGATCTTCAGTCACCCCTCTCATCTTTGATATTCCGCCACTCTTGATGGTAGCGCCGCCGGGCATGGGCATACTAGCTATGGTGGTCTGTGGGCCGAGCTGGAGCCCGGGTCTTCGGCACACGACGTGTCTGCTGCAGTCTGCAGTTGGCCCGGTGGATATGACGGCGGCCTGGAGCGGGGAGACGTGCGTCGGGATGGTAACCATAGTGCTCCCGTCCAGCATTCTGTTCTCCAGCTCCAGAGATTGGGAATAGGAGGGCGTGGTTGGTGTGTTACAACTCTGCAGAGAGAAGAAAAGGGCAGCGATAAGTTGTGATCTTGTCGACGATACTGTTGGAGCTTCCACAATTCCACTAGGGATCTTGCAGCTAGCAATAGAAACCATCCGACTATTCTATGCTATCTGGACGTCCACAAAACTTACCGTAGTCATGTTTGTCTTGAAGCATAACGCCTGTCCCGGTCCCCAAAGACTCACACCTATGTCGCTATGCGGCTCGCTCATATCGTACAATCTGAAATGATCCATAGTGATCTGTCTGTCGGTTTCCTCTCTTTTATACCCTTCGAAGCAGTGGACTAGCCTGAGATCACCGAGGGCAGCTCAGCTTTTATACGTTGCGCGCTAGGAGGAGCCACCTACGCAAAACGCTGCACATCCGAAAAGTAATTGACCGTTCATGACGTCTGCGTCAACCAATTGGAACTATAGGAATCTCGCCCGTGCGTAACTGTATAATTATACGCGTAAACGAAGTCCGCGAGGAAAAATGTCCAGTAGCGTCAGTACTTGTACTGCAGCCCTTGAAGTTCGCTGAACTTTGCCGTCAGCACTCTCCACTGGTCCACCCACTGCTGTGTGGAGAATCCGGCCTGGGTTGCCCAGGGTGTCAGGAACTGAGCTGGCTGGTTCCACCTATACAGTAGCAAAGGGGGGATTAGTTGTTAGGGAATAAGTCTGTGCATGAAAAAAATTGCAGCCACTCTTTATAGTGCTCCACTGCACCATGGCTTTTGTGTGGGCAGTTGGGGTACTATGTGTGGCTCTAGTATGCACCACCATAATTTCTGTAACAAGCACATCAAGCCGCAAAGAGCAGGTGAGCTATATGCTCCTATTTGTGAAGCTGTGTTCCTGCAAAACTAGTCAACATATGAGGTCCCCGTGCATTGATAAATACTGAGAAACTCTGATATCTATCCATGTGTGCCTCACCAGTGGTCCAGGGTTTCTGCAGTTCTCTCGCAGTCTGCCAGACCACATGAGGCTCGAGAGAGGCACTCCTGCAGGGCAGGAATGGCCGTCTCCAGAAGCCTACTGTTGTGCTCCTTACATCGCTGGAGTACGTCTGTGATAGAGGTAAAACTATGTCAGCCTGTCGTTCTCCTCAGAAACAATCTGAAGCTGATGGGCTACATTGGAACCCCTCTCTATAAGCACCCTCGAGGACACACTCAAATAAGGACATTTCAATGATATTGTATTGGGTTCCACTATAATATTAATTTCAGCTCATTCAAGAGTAGCACAGACTTGACGGTTGCCACGGTAATGCTATTTTAACACCTTGGATTGTACCATGAAACTACACACATTTCAGCAACGGGTATGGGGTAGAATTTCTTCCTCTGCTTGTTCCTATAATAGCCCATGGTTCCAAACAATGATACCTGACCATAGCCACGGAACTGAGCTAGAGTAACAGGTGGAGTGAAACTCTGCCACAGTGTAGGCACAACCACTTCCAGTTCTGTGAGTGTATATATTATATACTTCAGTTCTCGCTTATCCTGAGTATGTTTCAGGCCTGCTGTAGTTCAGCCAGAGATGTGCTGCAGTTGAAACTTACCCCGAGTGTTATCTTTGTTGACTGCAGCCAGTCTCATCTGCTGGAGAGCCTGGTTCACCTCTGAGACATTCCCCTCCAGCCTACCCACTGGATGGAGGTGCACACACACACACACACACACACACACACACACAAACTGTTAACACCTCTGCCACAGCTGTGTGCAACCTAGCACTTCCTCCCCAGCCAACAATCAACAGCTATGCTACACTGCCACTGTATACAGACCACTGAGTGTGCTGTAGAAGTTCCTTGATCTATTGCCATTTCCACAGTATAAGTGCCAAATGCTTGGGGGAAGGGCACAAACAGTTCCAGCAACAGTGACAAATAACCACACCCTAAAAGTGCTACCTAGCCCCTTGAACACTAAAGATGTGCTAAATCTCTACTTTAGTGGGTGGACACGCATGGGTAGTCAGTACTGCAGTCACCTCTTTCCTGAGCTGCCAATAGCTGAGTGAGAGCCCTGTCGGGAGCAGCATTTGGGGGAAGAGAAAGTGATCTTGTGACTACTGCCCAGGATGGGTGTCCAGATGGCTGTTTCCCACCCAGTCGGTTGATTGATAGATCACATGTTGGAACTCTGTGACACCATAGAAAAACACTGGTTCTGTGTTTGCCTCATGAATTTCGGCATCCAGTGTGGAACAAATGACCAAATATAGCACTATAGCACTATAGTTCCGCATGGGTGACAACTGGGCGTGAATATCAGTTTTCGTGTGAATATCGTTGAGATGTGGGAGTTGCTATAGCAAAGTGTTGCCAAGGCTTTTCCAGTAGTGCATGTCTAAAAATAACCATGCACGTCACTTGTGTAACTTGCACGCTCCATCAATTTCCTATTGTGGAAGTGTAAAAATATTGGCCACGCAATTAGTCAGTTCCAGGTAGAGTTACTCAGTGCAAAGTATGCATGCAAGAATTACGTATGTGAGTTGCATGTTTGCATACGTAAATCGCTACACGAAGGCTTCTTAGCTTGGACTGCACATTCCAATCCGTTCGTTAACTCTCGCTAGCAACCTTGTGGAAGTCATACACACAACTGGGAGGGAGCTATAGAGTTTAGGCCATAAACTGATAAGTATATTGGGTGTCTGTCTCCTTGGCTATGGTTCCGCATCACAAAAGAATGCGTAATATATACACCGACGGGCCATTGTTGCAACACACGCAGTTTTCACCATTCAACGTAAACACACACACTGTCCCAAGATGTAACTTTTCCAATAACACATGTGCACATTGGTACTTCACTACCGGAAAAGTTCTACTGTACGACGCTTTTCTTGCAGCGATACGCACACACGCTGGCTGTTGCTATGAGTCAGGAATTAGACCACGTCAGAGGAAACTTGTGCCGTGTACAGTTCTTGTTATCATAATGAACTCTGTACCGAGTACACAACGTCAGCATATGGCGTTACATAGGCGTGCACTGTATGCACTGTAAATGTGTATGATTTGCAGTTCAGTAGCATATCATCACTTCCCCATAAAATCTAAAACTACCCCCACAGTCATCAACAGCAATTATCCAACAAATATGAACCCAGTGGCTTACACCTAACGTAAAATATCCCGTTTATGATCAACATAGAACTATAAAACAATACCATTGCTCACATATACATAACCCGGTATTGTGCACAGTGCATGGGCATTATGTGCACAGAGGGAGCGGATGTAGTAAAATGTGCATGCCATATTACGTAGCTACATCGTCCCAGTCCCAGATCCTGAGAGTGGGACATCAAAATGCTTGGATTCCGCCATAAATCCCAGTCTCTCCAAGCTTTAAACGAGAAATTATATACTTGTCAGCTTTCCAAATGTTCCTGAGAAGCCCCTGCAACTATAACATTAAGTCACTTCAAAAGCTAGTGTAATTCATTGACGAGCTGAAACTGTATATCCTACATCCACACAGTAGATTTTGCGCGGGATCCACTGCATCAGCAAACGGTGCTGTTACCTTCAGTAGCCCCCCCCATACACACAGCCATTCATGCAGAAAATGCTCCTATGCTATATCACATGATCCCAGAGGTGAAAAATGATGAATACTACTACAATCCTGCACACTGCCTCACTGGTGCATATATGGTAGCATTTTTGGAACGATGTCATTCGGCACTTCCATGTACAGATGCAACCGTCATGAGTAATTAATCATCCAACCACTCGAGATGAATAGTTTTTTGGTTAGCACACAAGCATAACATGCCAGTGCAATGTTTGGTAAATGGCGTAGGCTTAGCCTTGACAACCGTGGCTATAAATAGCAACAGGTGGTTAACTTATCAGTTTACATACACCCATGTTTGTGTTCATCCGCAGTGCCTGTTAGTTTGTTGCTATAGTGACGCCATTAACATTCTACGCCACACGTGTTAGAGATGAGAAGGCATTCTGTGCCTACTCAAAGCAAGCCTAAGTACATATGCCTATAGTAATCTGAACTGTTCTAATACCATAAATCATATGGAACAGTGTCTCTGTGTGAAAAATAAATATACAATACACATATGTCGTCTATCTAACACCTTTAAAACTGAAAATGTGAAGGTTTTTGCAACTGTGCAGTTGGCATGTGCATGGCACGTTAAAAGTCATGAAAAAAGCTTTTGCGATTTCAATTCTTTAATCTCGAAAAAGCACTCCTTCAGTGACCAAGCATTAACCGTGGTTGATGTACCAAGAAGGGGATTTCACTTCCGTGCATACTCGGCGTTCAAATATGAAACTCCCACAAGTGGTTTCCAGCAAAACAAAAGTGAGTGAAAAACGATTAACACATCCGTCAAGGTTCAGAGTGTATGTATGCGAGGTGACATCACGAGGTTACGTTTATCTTGCGGTTTGTGCTCATTGTCTTTTCTAATGGGCTCAGTTCACTAACAGTCTAGTCTGTACACATATTATCTGTTGCTCCTCGTCTGTTTTCTTTGGAGAGAATTTCCGGGTGAGTGTCTCGGGAAATAAAGAAACACAAATCCCTCCTCTGATGATCAAATTATGTCACTTTCAACATACACCCCCACACCGGTGTATAATTCAGATACCACCACCTACAAAAAGCACTAGCAGTGACCTGGGAATGTGAGTGCAGTGGTGTCTGCTGTACAGCCAGGCATGCATAGGTCATCATGTGGTATACTGTATATACACAATCTGGCATCATATACCATAGTTTATACAGTCTGGCATCATGTGATTATGTACAAAGGTCGGAGAGAGGTCAGTTGTTAAGGTGAAAGGTGAAGGTCTTTAAGTCACACATTGCGACCTCCCAACACACACACACATCATGCGTAGTTCAGATAAAAGTCTTTCCAAAACCATATGTTTCCTACATAGACCTACACACAGACAGACATCCAACACCTCTGAGCCACGTATGGCTCCTTTTGCAATGGTGTATTTGAGATGACCTGTACTTACGTAACTCCATACGTCACAAGAACACACACTCCATAACATGAGAAGGATTAACTCTCTGAAAGATGCACATGTGCTTCACTAAAAGGTAATAGCAGACAAATTAGACGCACCTATCGGTTTAAAAAACCGAGAACTTGTTAATCATTCCTGCTTATAGCTTAAGACGTTAGCTATTATATTATAGCCCATGACGTAAAGTTCATAACTGCTCATTAAATTCACTACGACAACTCAATGAGAATACCCTACACAAGTACATACATACATTGGTCTCGTCCAAAGTCATCCCCACTGACTTACCTGACACCCTATTACGTAATGATCATGTGATTGGTATGCAGTGGCATACATATATGACATTTCGACTCAGGGAAAAGGGTGGTTACTGACTTTGAACGTGTACACACTGGGCAGTGCCACACATGCATAGTACATACTTCACATACTCAGAGGATGGAGGTTTGAGCATTCTGTGAAGTGAGAGTCCAGAGAAAGCTTGGACCTCACGTGCCACGCTGTCTTGCAGTACCCCTGCTGCTCTGGTCAGCTCACGGTGGTGGCCCAGTACATGCTGTTCCACATACCTCTGTAGCTGTAGACAAACAGACTGACTAACACTCGTACAGGCAAACAGACAGACAGACAGACAGATGACACTGGATCAGCAAGCAGTGGAGGGACATGTACAATGCCAGAACTAAGGGCAAATAAATGAAACGAAAACAATGAGACAGACAGACAGACAGACAGACAGACTACTAACAGGCTGACAAACTGACAGACAGACAGACAGACAGACTACTAACAGGCTGACAAACAGACAGACAGACTACTAACAGGCTGACAAACAGACAGACAGACAGACAGACAGACAGACAGACTACTAACAGGCTGACAAACTGACGGACAGACAGACAGACAGACTACTAACAGGCTGACAAACTGACGGACAGATAAACTATACTTTCAAATGCGGTCACAATAAGGGGTTAGTCTAGGTTTAAGTACACACGAAATCACGCGATACTTAAACAGTGTTCAATTTATGGCGGGAATTCCTTTCAACAATGCAGTGTTTAGTAAACTGGACTTCAATTCATGAGAGTCTACGTAAGTGTTAACATTGACTTAAACATCAAAACAAATGCCCGAAAATTGGTAAAGTTCAAAATTTTCATCATGGGGTCCAGTGCAACGTCACTTTGTTCAAACAATTGGAGGACAGTTAGTAAACTGGACTTCAATTCATGGGAGTCTACGTAAGTGTTGACATTGACTTAAACATCAAAACAAATGCCCGAAAATTGGTAAAGTTCAAAATTTTCATCATGGGGTCCAGTGCAACGTCACTTTGTTCAAACCTTACAAGTGCACATGCAACGTCTCAAATAGAAATGATGACGTAAAGCTCTATATATAGCACGTGAGACACGTGTACTAGAGGGGCCCATGTGATCGCTGTAATTATAGAATAGAATGCAGTGAATGTCACCACTTGCCCTGCAAGGCACATTCATATATATTGCATAATGTGAAATACGCTCATAGAGGACATGCCACACACCGTTTCATATATATACCTACGTATGATAATACACTGGCTAAAGAGATTCACGACATTCCAAAGATGCTTGTGGTTTTGCCGTGCGGTTATCACTGTTGCAGAACCAACGCGAATAAAGAACAACTATGAAAAATTAACAGACAAGTGTATTGGGATAGTGTGGGGAAGGTTTAGAGAGAAAACTCAGGAACCAGCCATCTGCGGAAAGGAATGTAATGGGCAGGGGGCTATTAGTATTGGAGGACAAGCCATCCGCTGATATTTTCCTAGCAGAATTCGTATTTGGTACCAAATTGGAAGGTTATTAAACATAGGTAACAGATTACAGGGTTTTCCTCGTAACCACGTGCATGCATGCTCGTTTGTTTGTGTCTGTGTGTTGTCAATCTCCACTCAATACCAGCTGAAAATCCTCAGGAAACGACCCCATGTGCATTTTATCCACAATAACCTAGTTGGAATATGAAACAAACGTTCTCTCACTGGACACTTTTTGTTCTTTACGTAAGTTGCTTGGTCTGTGACCCCAGTGCTACACATGGAGTACGGTGAATACGGACTCCATGTGGGGGAAATAGTCAGGTGTCCTTATTTCAGGGGTTAAATTGCATGTAAGAAACTGTTTTTGTGGAATGCCTTATTAGATGGTTGACCTCATTTCAGGTGTGTCCCTAGAACTGTGTATTACACTTCTTGTGTGACTCTTTGCACTGCACTTGCGGAGGGACGATGGCTAAAATAAAAGCCCTCCCCACATCTTTGGGAGTTTGGAATCTTGTGAATCTTTTCCAGACGCTATATACTGCTCTGTGGTATGTGCTCTATAAACATACTTCCCCTCTACAGACAGTTTCTGTCCCGAGAGAGCATTTGGGATAAGTTACTCCAACTTGGCACCTCTTTATTAGTGGGCCTATACACATACATACCTCTCTGTACTGGGTCTGTAACCGGTCCCTTGCAGACGAGTTATGAGCAACCAACCCACGAATCTCCTTCTGTTTTGACTCCTGTTGAAAATGAAAAACAACAATGCTTAGACTTTTAATATTGCCGTTTCTTTTTTCCCGGTAAAAAAAACACGCCGTGGCCATTGGTGGGTGAATTTCCCCCCCTAGCTGATTGCAGAGGTCACAGGGTACACAAACATGAGCCTAATTGGGAGCTGAAGTGTGTACATCTTGTGGTGTGGGGAGTCTAGGGATCGAGTGGGAATACTCTCTATTACTGGTGGTTTGTGCCTATACTGTTTGCATACTCAGTAACCAGTGAGCTAGTAACCAATGACCTACATACATACGTAGTCTTGTGATGAACAGTCACAATATAGGACACCTACATACAGTAGAACCCCTCTTTAAGGACACCACTGAAATGATCCTCCAAGAACAGTTACAGTTCTTGCATTCAGTTTAAACCCTGAAATAAGGACACCTCACTATAGACACGGACACATATGCTGTCCTACTGTGTCCAGATTAACTGTATTTAAAAACCTCAGAAAAGGGATACCACTGTCAATTCAGTGCTAGTGCACTGCTGTATTTTGCCGTTCACTCGCTAAAAAAATTCGTGATAGTATAGCTAGAAGACATAAACAATACTAGTCTGTCATTAATAGTGCGGACACTGTGATGCATAAAGCTAGGATCCGAGGTTTGCGCAGCACAATCCTAGGATTGTCCGAATCCGAAGCTTACGCCTAACATAATTATACACTTTTGACCAACCTCGGCCCTGTGCTATAAGGAACTGACGACAGAGATAAACACACGGCCCATTGTACCAGTGTCACGGTACGTATATTCAACAGCTTATTTCAACACCGACAGGATGTAATAATGTATACAGTCACTTCCAGGTAAAGTCCACGTTACACAGGAACTGGCCACTCAACGCTAATAAGCTAGAACAGTGTACATAGACAGTGGCTTCCTTGTGGCTCTGATGCACAGAGAGGACTGAGGCAGTTAAGAGTACATAGTATTGGGTGAGAGGCAGAGTGTCTTGGCAACCGGCTGACCAGACCCCAAACTGAAGCCAGACTCTGACACCAACAGACAGGCCCAGAGAGAACCCTACCCAAGACCAGACAATATGTAGGTGTGCCAGTCAGCGACTTCCCGGAACTGATGCCAATATTAATTGGCAAGTGGGCTGTAATGGCAGCTCTCTAAGGACTCGTGACTCTATGGGATGCCACCATAATAATAGCATAGTTTTGGTGGGCAAATGTGAAATTTCAAACACACAATTACACAGCATCATGGTGACAGTACCAGTGGTGGTCTTGAGGGGAGATTGTGCAATTCGGACGACTGGGTACATGTAGTTACATACACTTGCTTCGCTTGCTTTAGGTGTGCCAGTCTGCCTCATGCAGCAACGTTGCATAAGATATTATGCATTGTGGGGCAGCCACACTGCATAAGAGATCAATTGCATGTGGTACTATGATAACCATGGAAGAGGTATTGGATATCCAAAAACCTCCATTTTTTTCAGGTAGTAACCAGGACACGGGCCTAGATCACCCCAGCCACAATTAAGTCACCACTTACCCCCTTCCTATTCTCCTTTTAAGAATACACATACTATTTACCATCTCTCTCATCTCCATATAATAGTGCGATGAAACCTCAACTAATGTATGAGGATGACTATACTATAATAATATGCCGATGCTGTCACACTATAGACATGTATATACTTGAGCAAACATCGCATAGAGAGTGGCTCAAATATCACACTGTATACACGTAACAGTGTTTGCCTGCCAAACGTACACATTCATTAAGCAGGACATGGTGCATGTATTGTATGCTAGGGCTAGATAATAAGCTACATGAGGTGGGTGTGGCAGAAAATGACAGCCTTAAAAGGTTCACAACAGTAGATGGAAAGAACGCACACTACGACCAGAATGAGGTAAACCTGTCACTCTCTGAAAATAGGACTTGGTAGGTTGATCGTAATATATCAAACTAACGTAATAAAATTCCTATTCGGTTGCAATTTCCTACTCAGTCAAAAAGGCATATTTCCTACTCATCAGTAGCAGCGTCATCACAGAGGTCTGATAGAACTCACGGCAACTCGAGCAAACTCTTGAATCTTCCCCAGTCTGTTCTGGAGGTCGGCGACGGCTCTGCGTCTCTGGTTCCTGGCGTCGTCCAGAGAGGAACACAGGGACCTCAGTCTCTCCAGGGCAGCCGCAGAACCAGCACACTCCAGCTCCAACCTCGTGTACAGTTGCCTATTGTGTATTGAAATCAGGAAGTTCAGGTTTTTAAGCCACCCGCAAAACCTAAATCTTGTCTACCTGCCTGCATAGTTAACCTAAAAAAGGACATTTTAACAACTTTCATCATATTAGGGGTGTCTTTTTAGAGAGGGATTCCACTGCAATAGCACGTATGTGGCTGTTCCAGTGATTGTGTATAACATTTTTGTTTGTTAGTCTCACACTCATACATAACCATCCACGTAACCTGTTGTTCCATAATAACGTTCAGTGTATGCTAAATATACAGAAGCTGTACGAATACAAGGAGTAGCAGAACATACATACCACGCAACCATGCTGAAAGCTATGTGAACAATCCAGAAGACCCGGCAGAACCAGTTGATTAAAGAGCTTCCATTTATGACTTGGAACCCATGCATTTAGAACCTAGCTAGAGGAGAGAGTCTTTCGTAATAGGGGGATACCCCCTGCAAGCCTTCTTTGCTGCTACGTATTTTTTATTTGACACACAATTTTAAGCAATTTTGACGCAGAGCAGTTGGCTCACTTGGCCAGTTCCAGTGCCTCCTGTTGTCCGTCTGGCGGGTCGCGATACGTCTCCTGCAGCAGCTGGAGAGCCTGTGTCTGCAGCTCAGTGGCTCGGGCTCGAGCTGCTCCAGCAGCACTCCGGGCACGCTCGCTCTCCATGGACCTCCTTATATGGGACAGCTGGGCCTCCTGCATACGCATGGTGTGTGTGTGTGTGTTGGGTATACAGTGGAACCCCTCAATTACTGTCATGGTGACAGAACCCCTCTCTAAAGACACCCCCCAAATGTAACATCTTCTACACTTCCCTTCCCATAGAACTTTTCTTGTATGCTAAGGACACCTCACTCATTAGGACATGCTTCTTCTCCGTCTCGCAGGTGATAGGGCTTCCACTGTATAATATTATAGAGCTATGACAATCCATACAAAAACCTGCCCCCATTTCCTCATTAACCAGCATCATGCATGCTCCAGCCCCTACAGTGCTGTACTGTCCTGCATTATATAAGTATGGCAAAAACTGATAAACCGTGACTTTCTCGACAGAAACAGGCAACACAAATGAGCAAGTTTCCTTCCCATGTCATGTACTGCCTGACCAAATGCACATTATGGATTACGAAGGGGACACGAAAGGGCAACACAACTTCCACGCTAACCATAACCTTCCACGCAACAATTACACAAACGACTTTCCACTTCCTTTTTTCTCGGTAAGGCAGACGTCGGCTTATTTCCTACTTTTTCGCACCACACTAGCTGCACTAACAACGATGAGTCATCGGTATACAAACAATGCACTCACCAGTAACGTACACACTGGGAGCTAGCGAGTGGTGCTTAGCCATATTAATTGCCACAACAAAACAGCAGGCGGCATGCGTACTGCTGTGGTGCAGTTCAGCCAGACAGGGACACAAGTGAATTGAATTTCTCGGAAAGGTCGAGTGAGTGAATGTGTACGAGCTTTCAGTACATGTACATGTAATGTTATAATGTAGTAGGGAATGTATATACTGGCGTCTGAAAGTTGCTGGAAATAGAAAATGTTGTTTGTTATGCGATCACGCGCGTGTGTGTGTGTGTGTGTGTGTGACGGTGTGTGACGGAGTGTGGGAAACCGGAACACACGTGAATGCACACGGTTACGATATTGCAGCAGATGAGCCGTAGCGTAACGCCAGGGGGTAGAATTCTGTGATAGGCAGGGGGGCGCCAGATTCCCGGAAAGTCGCAGAAGCTTTCGGTACAGCTGGTAGTTACTCCAGCAGCGACGACGACAGCGTATGAGAGTTGCAGAGGGACGAAAGGTGTTGTTTTCAAGTCTCCGGCAAATGTGTGTGATGTGGGAAACAAGTTACTGTTTTCTACGGCTTTCCAAGAAAGTTAATCTACTAGAGTCCCTGCTGGAGCAGTCGACATGCCATATGTAATCCTATAGCCTTCCAGTTTCATGTACGTATGTACATGTCTCAACAACTTGGTAGCGAGGTAGAAAGGCAAGGCAAGGCAAGGCAAGGCAAGGCAAACAAGTCAACTAGAAGAAGAGTTGCCCTGGG
Source organism: Geodia barretti (assembly GCA_030341885.1). Lineage (NCBI taxonomy): Eukaryota > Metazoa > Porifera > Demospongiae > Tetractinellida > Geodiidae > Geodia > Geodia barretti. The sequence continues at coordinate 57,626 of CASHTH010000344.1, forward strand.
TGGGATTCGAACCCACGACACTCTGCAGTCTAGGCGAGCACTCTACCAACTGAGCTACCAGGGCAACTCAGCTGGTACATATATATCAACTCTGTGTGTCCATATGTATTTAACTATAATAGAACAGCGAGATCTGAAACCTATGAATGCAGATAGCCTAAATGCAGAGGAGGCTAAAAAAACTATGGGACACAAGGGTGGTATATAAGACAGCTCATAATTATGTTAGAAGACTAACTACCTGTAGCAGTCCATAGTTTGATTGTAGGGTAATGGAGCTATGCATTGATGGTAAAGGGAGTGTGTGGGCTGGCAGGCTGAGTAGGGCTTGATTACAGCCACATGAAATGCAACAGAAGACTGCAGAGTGTGTGGGACCGAAGGCACTGTGGTGCTACAGTAGGCCACTGAACTGCAAGTACTGTACGTGCAGGCTACTTGGTGTGAGTTTGGAATATCTTGGTGTGAGTGAAAGGAGGGTGTGTCTGGGATGGATGGGCATTCACATGCCACCTATGCACTGTCAAGTACGTATCAAGAGAAAGCCCACACCAAACCCTTGATTGGGAACAGATGGACAGAAAGTATTTCATAGCACCATTTTTATGCGGCTTTCTGTCTAGATGAAGGAGCATGGGTGTAAAACCCACCTTCTCTGAAAATGTCTCCTCTAAAGTAAGTGCTTTGCACCCCCAAATTCCCCCCCATTAACCATTAAACAACTGCAGTTGTTGCAGCTACCAAAGGAAACCCGAGAGCTAGGCTCGTACTGAAATGTCACGTCTCACCAGAAGCTGTTCCTCCACTGCATGCAGTAGACTGGGCTGCTGCGCTAAGTCCTTCATCCCTCCACATTGACTGTCATACGAATACCTACAACAACACAGGCTCTGTTGAATAACACGTATCTGCAGACATTTCCAAAAACTACGTATCTCTCCAGTGAAAATGTATGTAAATCATTTTTACCAAAAAAATCTGCGAATCAACCTAAAACTTTCGCAATTTCATAAAATTCACCACAACATGTAGGTTTTTTTAGTTGGTATACATCACAGTGAAGTTTTAAAAGAACACTGAAGTAGTGCAGTACGTATAAGTAAGCAAAAATACTGGGAAACACAATTCAAGCAGATGTAGGGTTCATTAGATAGTAGGTGAGTGGTGGTTTATAAGGACTGGATACGTACTGAAGCTGCTGTGCATCTCTGGTGAGGTCGATGGAGAGAGTGCGTGAGTGAAGATGGCTGGTAGTCTGTTGGGTGACCTCCTCCAGAGAGGAGAGGATCTCCCCTGGAGTGTGCTGGGTCAGGAGAGCCTGAGGGAGGAGGGAGAGGGGAGAGGGGGGGAGAGGGGAGAGAGGGAGAAAGGGGAGAGGGGACAGAGGGAAAGGCGAGAAGAAGAGGTTAAACAACCTTGTGTTACCTGTACTAAACACACATTATTCTAGAACCTGGGTAGAGACAGAGGGGAAAGGGGAGGGAGGAAATGATCACATGTACCTCAATTTGTCTCCAGGAGTGCTCCATCCCCTTCTTCCTCTCCACCTCACTGCACACAATCACATCATAATGACAGAGTAACATAATTATTATACACTACGCAATTAGGGTATTTTACGAACAAGAAACGGGAAGACAAAGAATTTTGCAGAGGAAGTGCGAGCATACTGTTCCGGCAGTGTGCTCACACTGACAGTATACACCGAGGTTGTGTTGTGGGGGAGGAAAGTCCTTCTGATTGAAACTACATCCGGCGAAAAATCGCATCAGTTTGTTGTATGCGCGTGCGGAAGGATGCAACACTCCCCCCCCCCAGAGATAACACATGGAGTGCAGCTATTTCTACACCAGTCAGGTGGTTGGACAAACATTCCTGGTGTTCCTGTGACGGCGAGTGCTTAGGCCACCGAGTGACGCAAAGAGGTACAGTGTACACGCTACAAAAGAGACACACTCCAGCGTACGTACATGGGCACATACAGGCTGCAAAAGACATATGTACATGCCAGTGTACACACACACACACACACCGGGAGAGTGAAAACAAACATTTGCGACGAGTCTGTAATAACTAACACGTTACGTCAGTACTCCAGACAAGGGGCTAACAGACACGTTTGCTGCGTACTCCTCCCACTGAAGCGACTAAAAACTTACGTACCCAGTACAGGTTTATCCACTCGAGGGTTACAAACTAGCCTCCAATAATAAAGTTAGGTTGAATGGAGGACACACCTCCACCTCCACCACTCACTAAGACACACGTGGACCTGGTATATACTGTATTTTACACAGGGGAAGGGGGAAATCCCCCCATTAACCCCCCCTACAGCAACTTCAGTAGTCAAACCACATGACTTGTTCAAGTGTGGCTCTTCCAGAGCATTATCCCTCCTCTTTGCAAAAACAATGACTTGATGAGCTGGGCTACCCACTGTCGATTTTCGTGGCTTGTGATCCTGGCTAGCTTCCTGAGAATCTGACAACATCACATACACACACTGGTTTCATATAGAGGAAAGGTCTTCAACCCAGTGATGCATTACCCAGAAAACCGCTCTCAATTCTGACTACAGTTACGTATTTCAAAAGCAATATCCTGGGGAAATTACATCTATAGTGCTATGCACCTCCAGATGCAACGCTGTCTTCCTGCACGCACATACCTCAGGAATGCTCATTCCACATATTCCTATATACTTTCCAACTATGAAGCCATTGCGACACCCCTTTTGTTGGTAAATGGTAGCGGATGACTATACGTACATGCACGTAGGTGCCTGAGAAAACTAACAGGAATGCTAATGACATGCCCTTCTCTGGCCCTGTAGCTGCCTAATTAATACAAGAGACATGCCTCCAGAGGACCACATTAGGAAGATAGGATGGCAGATTTGGACAAAGATGTGCAGAGGCTCTTGTATATATGTACATGGGACAGCATGTGAGAGGAGAAAAACAAGTGACACAGGAACACTGCCTGCCCATATTAGTGAGGCGTCGTATTGCGTGCAAAAACTGTCCAGTCACTAGCTCTCCTTATCATCTCCTTAGAGAGGGGTTCTACTGTATATCAAACAGAGAGCTCAAAGACTCCATTTGATGCCAGGCCATGTTTGCCTCCTGATGTAATCAGTTGAAGGCTTAGCTAAGAGTTTTTGCTGTGTCTGGAGGCTATTTGTAAAGCGCTATACACAGCTTGTCTGCTTGCAAGCCAAAACACACTCGGAAAGTCTGTGACACACACCAGAAATGAGTGATAATATGGTCAACCATAGTCTCAGTCACACATGCTTGTACCTGTACGTAGAACAAGCCAATTTGCCATTGTTGGTTACAATATGAATCCTGCCCAGCTGTAAGTATTAGGTAACTGCTGTTGGCCACTGAACTAACAAGGTAAGGAGGGGAACTGTGGAACAAGAGGACAAACAATGGCTCGATCAGACCAAGGGAAATATGCACGTACAGACACTGGGACTAGAGGCGGATGATGCCAGGATGGTCGCGCCCACTCCCCGTCTGACCGACTGGAAACGGTGTCATCTGGACAATAACACGCGTCAAACCACACACACACCAAGCCCTCCTGAAGTTCTGTTTGGAACAGTGGGAAATCGAGAACATTCAGGCACACTTGGCTACTGCTACGCACAACCCTCTCCACTCCACAACAAAGGATCTGTGCATACCCCCAGTTTGGTGTGTGTGTGTGTGTTTTATGGCTGGGATACGTATGTCATGTGAGGACAAAGGTCCAATGATGCTGTAGTTGTATGAGTAAATACACAAAAGAGTTGTATGTATGTACCACAGAAGATGTACATGTTGCACAGACATATCATACACATACATATTAAACCGGACGCAATCGTAAGACTTTGTAGGTGTCATTTCCGTGATTTCGCACAGTCTACGAGCTCACCTTTGACCTCCAGAGTGACTGCCAGAAAGGGTCTCCTCCAACTGGGTACATATGACCCTCACTGAATGCTGAGAGGGGGAAAAAATGTCGAAGTGTTGCATAATACTAAGTTCAGTTGGAACGAAAACACATAGTGTTGTATTCTGTGGACAGCATTAACGATTCCAGCAACTTTCACACAATTTCGCAGTTCATAAGCCGCCTGCAAAAGATTTTTCCTACAAATTTTCTTAGCAAAATGCTCGTTTTTCTAGAAACCTGCTAATAAAGTGGTTACCACTGCATCATAGCAGGTGTATAATGCATAAACATGAATCTGAATCCAACACAGACCGACTCAGCTGCTAGTCTTCGTCTTGGCATTAACATGCCACACCCGTGAGGTGGATATGGGAGAGAGGATAATGGAGTGGGTGTGTGGTAGGGGATGTAGGGTCTCTGCAGCACTTCTGTGGGGTGGGGTGGGCAGCTCACCTGTTTGACCTTACTAGGACACACAACCCACTATTTCTATGCCGGCAGCATGCAGTGATATCACACTACGTATATAGGTACATAGCTGAGCAGTGTGCACATGTGTGTGTGTGTGTGTGTGTGTGTGTGTAGTAAGGGCTCTGTTAGAGTTACACAATGAGTCGACAGAAAAGAGTGGGAGGTGGAGAGGGCCGGGAGAGAAGCAGTTGGTACCACAGATAAGGGGTTTCACCATACAAAGAGTGGAATAAATGTAGCCGGACTCTCTACTGATTCAATACCAGTTGTACATCACATGACTCCTTCAACCACAGCATGGAGGAACAACAGCAGCACAGAGATACATAAATTGAAGCAATGCTGCATCAGTGAGCAGAGGAGGGAAGCAGTAAATCTCTAATTTCCTTTCCATTTCCCATTAATTCCTTCTTCCTAGTACTATTACACCGACCTCTAATTAATCCTTCACTCAATCTCCTGCCCTAGGTGGGATTCAAACCCACGACACTCTGCTTTCTAGGCGAGTGCTCAAACAACTGAGCTACCAGGGAAACTCAACTGGTAGGAGTTTAAATCTTCAGCTCCACATAAACTTTGCACACAGCATTTCCAGGTCACCAAAAGTGTAATAATATGCAAAAAGCAACAATTGGTGATATTTCGTAGCATAGTTTAAAACAAGATGGCACAAACGCCGCAGTATATAGCCACATGTGGTTTGCCTGCACTAGGTATACCTGACAGCAGTGAGAGACAGTGACTGTAGGGATGCCTGGGTCAGGATGTGGCCAGCTGATGAATGCCTTGTGTATTACACACACACACCCACATAACAATTCCACGAGTCAGAGGAAATGGAGTTAAACCCATGCTCCTGGGAGTGAAGTCTGTGGGAAAACTACAGCTGCTGGTACTAGAGGAATGCAACGCACTTTCGGCGAGCAAAGCAAGGATTTCAGTATTCCGCGCGTGTTTTTGTGCATATTTAGAATCAAGTCAACATTACAGTATGTGCAGTGCCCGTTCACCGTTACAGAGGAAATATATAAATGTACGGAAAAACGGGAAAAATCCCGCATTCAGACGACACAGTAGGCTCACTTCGCGAGCCAATTACTACACTGCACTTTTGTGGGGGCGCCAAGTACGTGTGCCAGTAGCTGGCTCTTAATTTCTTTATTAGCACAACCACTTGCAAACTCTCCAGATGCATAATGTTATCTCGAAGGCTAGCAAAATTTTTTCCACCTTTATTTCTCATTTGTCAACTGCTCATGCTTCAGCAAGTGTTTTCGACTTTTTTCATGTACATCAGTGACATTAAAATGAGCTGGGATAAGCAGGAGTTTGTAAATCAGAGCATCAATTACGTTATTGTGTTTCGTTTTGTTCTTTACCTCCTCTTACTTTAGCAGTTAAAAATGCTCATAGGCGAAACTGCTTATGTATGTAGGAAATGCAGTGACAAAACTCACCTGGTTATCTCAACCCGGTCCCTCTCTCCGCCCCACACCACTTCTTCCCCCATTACCCCATTAGACCATTACTCACTGTGCATGCTGACTCCAGTACAGTACCACCTCCTCCTCCTCTCTGGGCCTCCTCCACTGTCTCTTCCTTAACACCAGCGTCTTGCCTGGCGAAGTAGCACGCTTCCCTCCCCTTTGGTCTGATATAAGGACAAAAACAGTCACATACATGTATAATTGTCTCCTGCACAGAAGAAATTATCAACAACCCCCAGTTGCTGCAGGCGCTATTTCAACAAAGCTAAACTGCAACAGGGAGACCCTGGGGACGAGGCTAGTATAGCTCCAGGATAAATGGTGCAGATTTTGCATATTATCATATGAGACTCTGATGTGAAAACCTGCTATTATTGATCAGCAAAATGTGCATGGCATAGCACAAGGCTACAGCTAGACGGTAACAGACCTGCACACCTACAGATGTATAAGGGGTAAAGCATGGAGAGAAAGAGAGCTCAGACTGACCTATTGAACAGCTCGGCCCTGGCTCTGATCCGGCGGGTGAATTCCTGCAGGGCTCGTGTCGTCTCCTGGCAGAGGTGGGAGTGGGCAGAGAGGAGGACTGTGCCTCGAGACAGTTTCGACACTTCACCTTGGACTCCGACACCAGCCTCAGCTGTAGGATAGGATAGGGAGGGAGGGAGGAGGTGGGTAAGGAGGCAAAGAAAGGAGGATGAGCATGTTGCAAGGTTTGCATGTTGCAAGTACAATGCTATATATTCCGAATGAATCGATTCGCCATAATATTGACAACCGACCCAGTTGTGTTATGTTCTCCCTCAAGTGAGCAACATCTTTGGTCATCTGCTCCACGGCCATTCTCAGAGAGGCCTCTTCTCTAGCCAGCCTGCTCCTCTCTCTTTCCATCTCTCCCCTGCCCACCTCACCCCCTCCTCCCCCACCTCCTCTTTCAACATTGTGCCTGATCATTAAGCATGAGTCACACACAGCATTGTTTCATGAGCTACCTTAGAAGAAACTAGCGCCCGTCATGTGGCATACAAATATTGCAAATATCGCAAAATCAGTGCTTTTTGTTTATAGTCACAACATAATATAATATAATATAGCTTTCCAACTCACAAAAGGAGATTGCCTTGAATTATTTCAGCTTTACTGTGGAATTGAAAGTGCATGCATAAGTGTACCACATCATGCTATAGATATCTATTACTCACCTTGGAGATTTTACGTGCTCGACAGCAAACTCCAAGAGTCCAGCCAGCTCCCCGCGCACCAGTCTGCACATGCGCACAAGGTTAACTACAGGGTGCGCATCAAATAGAGCAAAACTACGCAGGTCATAATTTCTTTCTGGCTCTAGTAGCAGCGAATGTACGAAGGTTATGCTTACACTTGGAGATCTTCCTGTCGCAGTGCACCCTCCTCTCCACCGGAATACTTCATTTCGTCTGTGGCCCACTCCCAAAGCCGTCTCGCCAACCGAGACTTAGAGCCTTTGCTGCTCGTCGGTCTCTGGCGACCTCCTGTAGCTCTCTCAGTTGGTTTAGACATGGAGTAGTTCACTGCTGCATAAGACTTCTGCCCTTTTAGTTGTCCGAGGTTTGCATTTCCCGCCGTCTCTATTTGATGCGCACCCTGTAGATCTCAGAGCCACGCATGCGCATATCAACCAAGTTTACGCATGCGCAAATCAAAAATCACATGACACACGGTGCGGTGGTGGTGGATGATTATCGGTGAAACGGCATCCCAGCAGATCGGACGTTTTCTTGTGTGCTAACAACTTCAAGTTGCTGTCTTGTCCGCGTACTGAAATTCCAGAAACAACATGAGGGCTCTCCTAATCCTAGCGGCAGCCGTAGCTGTATCCGTCGCCTTCGACTTCCCTGAGGAGTGGGAGCTCTGGAAGAAGGTAAGCTGTGCACACACGAACAAAATTTTGTGCGTTGTAACTGCAGAGGCCCATTGCTATGTGTGTTAATCTACAATCGCGAGCATGTGTTTTTTGTACTCTGACAAGCTCATTTGGCAATCTTGTGTGTTTTAAAAACCACCTACCTCCAACCCACCCAGGAGCATAACAAAGTGTACCAAGACCCCCTGACCGAGCTACGTCGCCACACAATCTGGCAGGCCAACAAGAAGTACGTGGACGAGCACAACGAGCACCTAGCTCCCCTTGTCGGCTTCACGGTGGGAATGAACGAGTATGCCGACCTGGACTCAGCCGAGTTTGCCAAGCAGCTCACCGGCTACCGCAACAGACGCAACCGCCTACCGGCCTCCAAGACGTTTGTGGCAACCAATGCTGCGCTCCCCGACAGTGTGGACTGGCGCACAAAGGGCTATGTGACAGGGATCAAGAACCAGGGGCAGTGCGGCTCCTGCTGGTCCTTCAGTGCCACCGGCTCCCTGGAGGGACAGCACTTCAATGCCACGGGGAACCTGGTCTCCCTGAGTGAGCAGAACCTCGTGGACTGCTCCGGAGCAGAGGGCAACGAGGGATGCAACGGAGGACTCATGGACGATGCCTTCGAGTACGTCATGAAGAAAGGGATTGACACCGAGAGCAGCTACCCCTACGTGGCTCGGGACGAAAAATGCCGCTTCAACAAGGCTAACGTTGGGTCAACTTGCTCCGGTTTCACTGATGTCAAGCACGAGGACGAGATGGCTCTCACCCAGGCCATTGCCACTGTCGGTCCAATCTCTGTCGCCATCGACGCCTCCCACAACAGCTTTCAGCTGTACAGCAGTGGAGTCTATTACGAGCCATCCTGCTCCCAGACTGAGCTGGACCATGGAGTCCTGGCTGTCGGCTACGGAACTGACAGCAGCAAGGACATGTACATCGTGAAGAACAGCTGGGGCGAAAGCTGGGGGATGCAGGGCTACATCTACATGAGTAGGAACCGCAACAACAACTGCGGCATCGCCACCGATGCATCCTACCCGGAAGTGAAAGCCAACTAAAAAATTGTTGTCGAACCTCGTAATATTACATGAGTGTATTGACCCCTAATATTGTAAAGTGTTATTCTTAGGCCTGTGTACATTTACTTATTGGTCTTGTATATCGAGCAACGCTGCAGAATAGCATTTTTGTGGACGTCATTGTGGTTAGGCTAGTCTCATGATCAGTTTTGGCCGGCGCCCCCACTCTTGTTTGGCTAGCTGGTGGGTCATATGACTGCCTGCGTGGGCGAAAATCCGCATGCTCAAATTTTCATCCTCTTCCTGAGGTGTACTGCTGCAAATTCTCCTGCTTTGCAAACGCTCTCCTCTACACCTGGGAAAAGATGAAGTTCGCTCTCATATTGGTCGCAGTGGTCACACTTGCATCGGCCTTCGATTTCCCCGAAGAATGGAAAGCCTGGAAAGAGGTGAGACTCGCGCAAGCCTTGTTCTGTAGCTAACGCTACACGCACGTTTTTGTTTTGCAGAAATACGGCAAGATCTACGATGACGATATAACCGAGCTCCGTCGTCACGCCATCTGGCAGGCCAACAAGAAGTACGTGGACGAGCACAATGAGCACCTTGCCCAGCCCCTCGGCTTCACTCTCGCAATCAACGAGTATTCGGACCTGGACTCCGCCGAGTTTGCCAAGCAGCTGACGGGGCTCATCGGCAACCCCACGGTGGATCCGAGCGTCAAGCGTCACACCGCTACCCCAGGCGCCATCCCTGACAGTGTGGACTGGCGTACCAAGGGGATCGTCACACCGGTAAAAAACCAGGGCCAGTGCGGCTCCTGCTGGGCCTTTAGCGCAACTGGAGGTCTGGAGGGACAGCACGCTCTCGTGACCGGTAATCTGGTATCCCTGAGCGAGCAGAACCTCGTGGACTGCTCCCAAGCTCAGGGAGATGAGGGTTGCAACGGTGGGTGGCCTTTCTGGGCCTTTGAGTATGTTATCACTAACGACGGTATCGACCTGGAGAAAGACTACCCATATGTTGCCCGCGACGAGACCTGCCGCTTCAAGGCAGCTGACGTCGGCTCCACCTGCAGTAGTTATGAGATGGTCACAGAAGACAGCGAGGTAGCACTGACCGATGCAATTGCCAATGTTGGTCCAATCTCGGTGGCAATCGATGCCTCTCATGCCAGCTTCCAGATGTACAGCAGTGGAATCTACTACGAGCCATCCTGCTCCACTACTGAGCTGGACCATGCAGTTCTTGCCGTCGGCTATGGATCCGATAATGGCCAGGACTACTACATTGTGAAGAACAGCTGGGGCGAAACCTGGGGGATGAAAGGCTACATCGACATGAGCAGGAACCGCAACAACAACTGCGGCATCGCCTCCAAGGCCTCTTACCCTATCGTCAAATCTTAGATACTATACAGATGGGAATGTATAACTCTCAATAATGATTGATGTGTGCCGTAAACTGAAGGTAGCTGAGTAGGTTATGGTTAATGGTCTTTTCAGTGTGTATATAATGGTCTTTTCAGTGGAATATAATGGTCTTTTCAGTGTAATATAATTATTATAAGAAAATCGACCGATCATTAACGTGATGATCATCAGAGCGCAAAACTTCGTGTTAATACGCATGCGCACTAGACTCGCAAGCAGCCGTATAAAAGGCCGGCGCGTCGCTGTCTCCCCTGCGCGCACCTTTCTCTCTCCTGTTCAGGTGCCTTCATCCTCTAACCTACGCCAAAACGTCTTCAGCCATGCAGCGGGCATTGATTCTCTTTGCAGTCGTGGTTGCCGCCACCGCCTTCGACTTTCCCGAGTGCTGGAAGGCCTGGAAGAAGGTGAGTGACTAGCAGTAGTTTCTGCAGCTGTGAGCTGTTAGTTTACAAACTCGTAGTAATGTGTTTACCTACTTGAAAAATTCTGGGCTTGCAGGAGCATGGAAAGATCTACCTTGACGATATAACCGAGCTCCGCCGTCACGCCATCTGGCAGGCCAACAAGAAGTATGTGGACGAGCACAACGAGCACCTAGCTCCCCTTCTCGGCTTCACCCTGGGGATGAACGAGTATGCCGACATGGACGGAGCAGAATTCGCAAAGGTTTTCAACGGCTACAAGTCCGGACGTCGCTCCAACAACGTCAAGATCTTCCATGCCACCGGTGTCTCCCTCCCCGACAGTGTGGACTGGCGCACAAAGGGCTATGTGACAGGGATCAAGAACCAGGGGCAGTGCGGCTCATGCTGGGCCTTCAGTGCCACCGGCTCCCTGGAGGGACAGCACTTCAATGCCACGGGGAACCTGGTCTCCCTGAGTGAGCAGAACCTCGTGGACTGCTCCGGAACAGAGGGCAACGAGGGATGCAACGGAGGACTCATGGACGATGCCTTCGAGTACGTCATCAAAAACAACGGAATTGACACCGAGAGCAGCTACCCCTACGTGGCTCGGGACGAAAAATGCCGCTTCAACACCGCTAACGTTGGTGCGACAGAAAAGAGCTACACAGATGTGGCTCATGAGGATGAGAACGCCCTCGCCCAGGCTGTTGCCACTGTCGGTCCAATCTCTGTTGCCATCGACGCCTCCCACAACAGCTTTCAGCTGTACAGCAGTGGAGTCTACTACGAGCCATCCTGCTCCCAGACTGAGCTGGACCACGGAGTCCTGGCTGTCGGCTACGGAAGCGACAACGGACAGGATTTTTGGATCGTGAAGAACAGCTGGGGCGAAAGCTGGGGGATGAAAGGCTACATCGAAATGAGCAGGAACCGCAACAACAACTGCGGCATTGCCACTGAAGCATCCTACCCTATAGTATAGAGAGACTAAAACTTTTTTTATTATAGAAAAGTGTGGCTTGTCGATATACATGTATACTACATGCATTGAAAGATTCTTTGGCGTGCAGAATTGGACAGGCATAGGCATGACATGCATAACACGCCTGTTTTCCTGTGGGTGCTATCACCTGGCAGTACCTTTATGTACAAGCAAATATAATAAAAGTACCCCCTACCAGAGAGCAGTGTTCTGTACGAGACGCGGAGTATGATGGGTAGATATGCCAGTTGTTGACCGATGGACGCGTGGCAGTTGGACGAGAGCCGGGGGTTCGGCGGTAGCGACAGAGTATGGAGGCTGAGGAAGGAAGGCGATGGTTTAACTGTCGGACGAGCCGCCTACTGCGACATCCATGTCTTGGTTAGTCCATACAATCCTGTTCGTTGGGAGGGGGGGGGCACTAATTAGGATACCGTCCGTTACTTTTCCAGTCGCAGTCAGTGGAGAAGAAGCACTCGGTCATAAAGTGGGACGAGAGAAAGGGAAGCTATGTGATCCATGATCTGGGATCCTCTAATGGGGTGAGGTGGATAGTGTAGCAGTGACGCATAAAGGAGTACTTAGTCTCCATCTCCTCAGACCTTTCTCAATGACCTGCCACTGAGCAATGGGGTTGCCACTCTCCGTGACGGAGACACTCTCAGATTTGGCTATGGTAGAGTGCAATCCACACAAACCACACTGTCGTAGATGCCTGTGTGTCCACAGATAAAGGTCATTTGTTTCACGTGAAGAAGGTCGAAGCACCTCGGTCCACCCCTGCTGGTGCCCCACCCCATCAATTCTCCCCTCCTCCCTCTTCCTCCTCCTCCTCCTCAACCCAGACCTCACCTGAAAAACACCACACACTACAGCCACCACCACCACAAGTATGGGACTTCTATGTAATGCTCTGGTCTTAGACCTAGTCATGACTGTAGCGAGTTATGAATCTATGGTGCAGTGGCATCAGTTATGAATCTATGGTGCAGTGGCATATTTTGTTCTTAGACTCAGTCATGACTGTATGGTCCAGTGGCATTTTATTGACAAAACCCTCATTGTTTTGTGATAGAGGACACATGCATGCATGGTCCTGCCAGATTTTCCAAAACTCTTCTGCACCATTATGCCTCCTATCACGCGCACACACACACAAGGCTTGTGATTATTGCTTACAAGCAGAGTTGATGAGATCATGCGCCTGCTGGAGAGTGGATTCACAGCCATACTTGCTCAGTACTCTAGAACACCTGCAATGACTCCAGGAATCCAATATAGCAGAGCATGTGACTGTAGTGAATATCATTATACACCCAGCCTCAGCAACAGTGCATTTTGTGTTTCTTCAGTGGATTTAGTGCTGACACATCTGCATGCATGCGTTACTCACACCTCATATCAAACAGCATGCGCATATTCTATTGTGTGTGTGTGTGTGCCGGCATCGATGCACACATACACGTATGCACGATCTACTACAGTACTATAGCTCTGTTTCCATATTCACCAAATCTGTATTCAGAAACGCACACGAGTTCAGTTGCTGCACACTCTGAACAGAGCAGCGTGCATGCAAGGAGGTCAGGCATGTAGAGTCACATGTAACTTTGATTTGGTTGAATCGCAGCCTATGCTGCTTGCTACTCATGCTGGGTAATTGGTGCATCACCACTAATCAGCTTCACATCATGTGACCTGTGTCTGTTGTGGATACTCAGAATTATATGGTAGCCTTGAATGTAGGAATGAGGGCCCACATCTTGTCACATCTTAGACAGGGTGTGGGGGAAGCTTGGCAGGAGGGGAATCTTTGCTCCTGAATTCCCAATGCTAGCATTCATGGCACAGAGTTTACACTTTCCTATAGCCACTGTTTTTGGAGTGGGTAAAGGACACTTTCTACAGGTGAGACCACAGGTATGGTTTGGGGTTTCTCTGCTATGCCAGTGTTTCGTAAACACATTGAAAGGCCCAGGAACAATAGTGTGCTTCTAAAAGGGGAATTTTTTAGGATCTCAGGTTTAGTTTCTGTCACTCCAACCTTACAGACCTCATTTGCCTGTTTTGTGGTTGGTTGGTTGGTTGCTTTCAAAAAAAATGGCCCCTACATTTGTCAGATTTTAACGGAGTGGTGTGTTTCGTAATTCCAGCTCCTACAAAAACTTTTCAAAAGCCTCATATCTATGCTCAACTCGTGACTTTTCAATTCTCAACTCGTCAAAAGCCTCATCAATTCTCAACTCGTGATCTACATACTGTTTGGATTGGTGGTAGCTACTCTGGTAATGTAATCTCTACTGTCTGTCTGTTCTTGCAGGTGACTGGTGGAGTTCAGTATGTCCCCATAGCCTCTCCCTCTGCCTCTATCATACTGTCACCCGGGCAGCCTTACCTCCTGCAACAGGTGTGATTATGCATAGGGCTGCAATGATTATGTGTAGACTAGTCAGTTGTGTATGTGTAGAATGAGAGTCACATGCTTACAATTATCCATGTGACTACTACTCACCCTGGCATGCATTCGTGTATGTTGTGTGTGTGCATGTGGGTGGATGCATTTCCTTCTTGGTGTACTCACATTGATCACTCTAATTCTTTAATGGATGGCCCTTGCTCTCCTCTCTCTCTCTCCATACGCAGCCAATCTACACTGCTCATGTGCCACACATAGGTCATGTGACTGGTCACCTGACCACCTCGTCTCCCCTGGTGACCGGCTACGTCGGTCCGTACGGCTCCCCCACTCCGCTCCCCTCCACCCCTCTCCACCTCCTCCCCTCTTACCCACTCACCCCTCACCCTTCGACACACCACAACTGGGACGCTCCTTCGTCATCAGACACCTCGTTTTCTGCTAATTTTGTCAAGAGAACTGAATCCTCAGGGAGAGCAGAGGGGAGTTATGGGGGCAGTAAGGGAAACAGTGTGGTTGGTGGTAGTGGGGATATGACTAGTGGGGGACAGAGAAAGACTGGTGGTGGAGGGGGAAAGATCGGAGTATCTTCTTCCGTTACACCTGCTCCTCGGAGTGATGGCCGAAGAGCCGTTTCACTGAGCTCTGCAAATATGCCAAGGCTCTCGGATGTGAGCAGTCTCTATGGCAGTCCCAGCTGGTGGGCGGGGGACAACGAAGGGGAAGCCCCAGTTGATACAAGAGACTCGCCCCGAAAGCCAGCGAAACGCAGCGAGCCTCAGATCCTGAGGAACATTTCTCCACCACCGTTGGCACCCTCTGGCTCTTTCCCCACGCGTCCACTCTCAACTAGAGCCACTCCCACCGGGGAAGACGTGGGAGACCTTGAGACAAACGTGAGCTCGGCGTGGACCGTGGCGACCGGGCCCCCTCGACGCTCCAGGGCCGTCCCTCCCAAATGGAGGAGACACATCCGCTCTGCCGACTCCTCACCCATCCGAACACCGCCGACCGGCGAGAGCAAGAACCGCTCCGTGTCTCCTAACGTCACTCCTCTTAGGTCTTCGAGGAACGCCTCTGGTCCTGCGAAGGCCAAGGAGTCCACTCCTCTCTCGCAGAGAATGACTGCCGGGAAACCTCGCTCCTCCTCCACCTCATCTGGGTCCAAACAGAGGCCCAGACCGGGCACTTCCCCCGTGAGACGCATGCCGAGATCCGGCTCTCTGCGAACGCCGAGGACGCAGCCCGAGACTGGGAGACAAGAGAAACAGAGAGGCCCCAAACAAGAAGACAAGGTGAAGACTGTCGTGGTGGCGCCTCAGTCAACTAGAGCCAGCAGGGCTGAGAGGAACAGCACTACAGCCATGGCATTGGAAGACAAGGTCGAATTGTCTCCTCCACCTCGTACCGACAGCAGCATACCCAGTGAGTTGAGTGGTGCCGGTGGAGAAGGCGCCGTGGGGAGCCAGAGTGGAGGAATGCTTGTGGCGTCTGGTGACTCAGAGAAACCAGTGGATGAGACGTTTGTCGTGAAAAGTCCACCAGACGAGGAAGAGGGGAGGACTGGCTCGGCCAGGAAGACGTGGAGCAGCCAATCACAGCAGGTACATTGCTAACACTAGACTGTAGCCAACACAAGCTCTTTTCACCGTCTTACCATATTCCTTTCGGAAGCGGTGATGTTGGTTTTTTAGACATTAGTAGATCATATGTAGATAACTAGCTTACATCCTTCTCTTTCATGAGAACTGTCTTTTTCTGTACACAGAATACATTATTAGCTCACATCCTTACCTTGTATTATTCTATCCATAGAACAGTCTGGTGATGGCCAGCATTGAGGCTAGGATGAAGAGACTGGACTCCATGGCTCGCAAAGTGTACCTCTCACTGTCCGCTCTGGAGGAGCAGGAGCAGGGACAGGGACAGGCTGGGCCCTCTCGGGAAACTGTGGTATGCCCCAGTCCACTGGCACCCACCATGACCGAGTCTGAGACTCACCACATGCCAGAGTGGAAGTTCTTTGACAAGGTTTGTGTGAGCAAAAAAGCCTGTGCCAAGAAAACGACATTGAGCTCTACTATGCTATGTTTTTTCAGGAGGTCGATAGTATCTTCAAGAGCATTAGGTCTGTCGAGAAGTGGCTCAAAGGTAAGAAATGGGGAAGAATGTAATTATGGTTCAAACACTGCAAGTCCTTGCTGCATGTATATAGACATTGATGTCACAGTCGGCAGACTACAGTCAGAGACAAACAGAACAGGGGGAGGGGAAGGAGAGAGGGGGGGAGAGGAATTGGATGGGGAGGGAGAAGAGGAGGGGGAAAGGAGAGACAGAGGAGGGAGTCACTGGGAGCAAACATGTAGATTTCCCAGTATTTTCTGCCTGTACATCAGAAAGTGAAAGTAACTACATACATCTGCTCACCCCTCATGGTCTCTAGTAGGTGATCGTAAATTTTCTGCAGGATCAGAGTTTCATGACAGCATTGAGGACGGAGAGCACGGTGGGATTTCTGACTAATGTCAATGTCAATCTTCAGCATCACCGAATCATTTGGCTGGAAAATTTTAATCACCATTGCTAGTGTTTGTGTATAATACAGAATTTTACTCCATTCCAACCACATGCCCAAACTCCATGCAGTTTCCATCAGACAATGGACTATAACAGTCACACATCTACAAACTGTTGAAGACTCTAAGTCTACACACGTGTGCTTTATAGCAGACCCTCGGCCAGTGAACTGCCTTGTGCAATAGCAGACCCTCGGCCAGTGAACTGCCTTGTGCAGTGTGTACATACGCGTTGAGCATGCACGCATATTATTATTGTTCACTTTGTGTAATTCCCAACACAACGTCATGAAGAAGTTGCACGAAAACTTGCTCACGGCCAGTGTTCAAACAATTTGTATATAGTCGTATGTGTGCACGATGCATGCATGTTGCATGGCGAGTGATGCACATGTGACAGGCAGGGTAGTGGTGTTGCTCTCTATGCATTGATCACTCCACTCCCTCCTCCACCTCCCGAGCTGTCCAGAGATGTGTTGGAAGAGAAGGCCATCTTGAAAGTGTATGCCTGACCATCTGTTAGAGAAGGAGGGACGGTGCATGCTGTGTAACAAATGCAGCTCACTGTAACAATTTGAGCTCAGAATTAACATAAAGCAATACGATACAACAGTCCCGTCTATTAATCAAGAACGTTCAGTTGGAAGGCCTACCCTTAGAAAGATCTCATAGTCCCTAGCGTATTATTATTGGCAAAGAGAATGCGAGGCGAAAATGCAGTGGTTTTATACAAAACTACGCACATTTGAAGCATTACGATCAGAGGGCGCCGTCTACAAATTACTTGTGCATTTCTAACAATGCTCAGTTGGTAGACTCTTGATATGGGGAGAGATATGAAAGAGGAGGATGGGTGTGACTCACTCTTGGCAAAGAGGGTGTGGTGGTTCCCGAGCACAAAGGCGTCCAGAGCAAGGTCCACGTCGCCCCACTCCATCAGACCAGTGGCACTCTTCACTGTTGGACCTGCAACACCAGGGCAATTTGGCTTACAACAGAAACACAACCAATTTACGTACTGACTGCTGAGAAAGTGTGAAAGTTTCACAATAAAACCCAGATTACTAAGTGGGTATATATAGGAAATGGAGGACTGGTCAAGGCTCACCCTGTGAGAAAAACTTGATTCCGTCTGGAGCACTAGCACCGACTTTCTCAAAAAGCTGCAACAGAAAATCCAAACAACATCCATTACAAACACAGCCAATTGTGTGTGTGTGCGTGCGTGCGTGCGTGTGTGTGTGTGCACTGACCTCCCTGATACTTTCATCAGAGCTGTCAGGTGGGCCGTTATAAAAGTGGAGAATCTTGGCCGGAGCGACGATCCTGTTCTTGCTGGTGCCCTCGGCGGTGAGGAACCTGTTGTTGCGAGACTGGGAGAAATCCTTCCAGCAGGGGGTCCCGTCGGCCAGCGTGCCGCCCTGGCTGTAGTCCGCTATGTAGCTGTGCCGTGAATAACTAGAAGAAGAGGGCGGGGGGAAAAGCTTTCCTGCAGTACCGAATTGATTACAGGAATGTGTGTCTACTCAGGTGAAACGAAACAGGGAAGAGCCCTCTGTGCTTTTCAGGGTTTAGCACTTCATTCAGCACTGCATGCACTGGGGGAAGATCCTAGTGCCTTGCTTGAATGGCTAAGAAAGCTAAGAGGGACTTATACAGGCACATCTACCAGGATATGCATGAAAGTTCAGTACTTGGACAGAGGGGGTGTGGTGTGTTCACATTCTAGACAGGTCCCTGGGCCTCACTTGAGTTCAAGAGTGGAGCCCATGAGTCCGTGTCCATGGAGATGGTGGATGGCATTCTTGGCTCCCTGGGGGTTGTCCAGGTGAGCCATGGCTGTCCCCGGCTTGTTCAGCAAGATCTTCACCTACTCACGCATGAACACACACACAGAGAGGGAGGGAGAGAGATTCATTCATCTCAAGCCAAGCAGAGGATGTCAGACATGGTCATTCTGTATCAAAGTACAACATTGCTCTGAAGAATGCCCAACTGTCACTCAGACCAGGACAAACTGCTGTGTAAGCATAAATTTCTTTACTGTAATACAACGATCACTACGCATGTCAGGACATGATGTATGCAGCAGCACAATAACAGTCGACACTTCTGACAGTAGACACACCTTGAGGACGTTTCCATACGAGCAGAGGAGATTGAAGATGTGGTCGCAGTTGAACTTGCCCTGGGCCAGGCCGTAGATCATGAGCACAGAGCCGGTGCCTGCCATGGCTGGGGTGCCAACCATGTTGTACTGCCCTGTCGGCGGCTGAGGTGGAGCTGTCCACACACACACACACACACACACACACACAAAAAGAGAGAGAAACACTATGAAAGTAAAAGGGGCTTGAGAAGTACACATATCATGATGCTCGATTTCTCAGTGTGAGTGTATAGGGAACTGAAATTCACGTATACCTGTGAACCCAATGCAAAAACACTACAACTCTTCCACCCACCAAAAGACTGGACAGTGAGCGTGTGAGTGTGTGTGTGCATGACTCACCAAACGCAGGTACATTTGGCACGTTGGGGACATTGGGCAGGTTGCCACGGAGACCCTGCTGCATGCGGCCAGGACCACCGTAGCCCGACTGGAGAGTGCGACCTGCTGGACAGTCAGACAGACAGACAGACACTCAACGCCACATACAACTGAGACCAGGCTAAAAGACTAGCAACACACCACTAGCAACAACAACACACACACACACACACTAGTAGAGAGCAAAAGAGTACACAATATACAGTACCAATGCAAAAAGCAACTGACTATAATTATAGTGAGAGTAAGTTAAGTATACACAAACATCACAAACATAAAGAGCAGGAGGAGAAAATGAAACACAAGGAGACGTACACACACACACACACAACACAAAAACAGCACCCACTCTCGGGGAGGGGGAGAGACGGGAGTGAGGGGTGGGAGAAATGAGGGGGGCCCTCCCTCCGTCCTCTCGCGAGTGTCAACTGACGCACACTGGCAGCCAGCCACGCCCCCGGTGAACGGGAAAGACGGACGGGACACTCCCGGAGCCCCACCACACAGCAGACAGACAGAGAAACGGGTTGGGCAAGCGAGAGGATGCCCGAAAGTTATCCAACGACAAAGCGGAGCAGCGGGCGGGCGGGGGTAGAGGGGCCGGGCACCGGCACAACGGAGGGCGGAGCTCACCCTGTCAATAGCACGTTGTGTGCATGCATGCATGCATGCGCGGTAGGTTCGTATGAATGGGTGGGTGGAGCATGCATAGTTTGGTGTTAGGGTGGGTGGCATAGTGCACGTTTGTGGGAAATGGGGGAGAAGGACAGAGAGAGGGGGAAGGTTATTCAACTCTTGTATACTCGTCGCTCTACGTGTGTGCCCGTTTCAGTGAACCATACTATAAAGTAAGCTAGTATGTATATACAGTCTGCAGTGTAACTGAGAGCACAACTGCCAACCTTGTGCAGTGAAGTCCCACGTCATCTCGTCGTTCTTGTACACATTCAACTTCTGGGTCTGTCGAAAAACAGTACAGACAGATATTATTACGTACAAACCAGCCTCGGAGGTATCCAAACCTTGGCGTATTCAATTTTGAGTGTGCAGCATCCAGCGTAGATATCGGCTCCATCTAACTGCTGCTTGGCCCTCGAGGCAGACGCATCCGATTCAAACCTGACTTGGAGTCAAGTCATTTTTCTCCCATACATTCACATACACACACACACACACGTCACACACCCAGGGGCATAAATAATATAGTACTACTTTCAATGGCTCTAAAAACTTTCCCGGAAACTACATGTGAAATTCGACCGTGATTCTTTGAAACAGTAGGAGATACAGTTCAACTTATTACCCTCATTCTGGTTTTATTTTCAACACTCTGGTGTAAGATTTACCCTTGGCAGACGTGACTAAAATGGCTACTCGGCATAATTTCATGACAATGTGGAAAGGAATAATGACAGAGGATACTCAACTAGGACCTGGAGACCGTTCTTCCTGAAGATGACGATGCGTTGTACAAACCCATAGGGAGAGCATATGGTGCGAATGACATCCTGCAATAGCAGAGGTAGACATGTATAGCTCGCATACATCGTGTAGTATGAGCACTGGATTCCATTCAGTGTGCAAGGATAGACTCCTGACACACACTATAGCAGGAAGCTTTTGAGGGAGGGTCAGTATATTATACTCTGTAAAAAAATTTTTTTCCTCTTGTGAGAATTGTTAGTTTTCTCTCGTGAGAATTCCCCACTATACTACGTTCCCTCTCCTAGCACATTAATGTCTGACGCCCTCAACTTTCTCCAAGCTACAAACTAAAGATTTGACCTGTGCATTTAGTATTTACCCACGCACCAGCTGGTGTGACTCACCACTGTGATTGGGTAGAGCGGGTTGAAGATTGTGAATAGGAGGATGTGATTCTCTCCAAATGCATTCATGCTGCCTCCCATCTGGTCGTGGGTCCCTCCAGGAACAATCCCATATGGCGACCTAAAGACAATATGGGGGAATGGTGTATCGAACCAAGCTGAATATTACTGTTGATGAGGACCAAGTAAACCCAGCGGTCCGAACGATAAGAATTTTCCGTACATTCATGCACGTAGGTATGTCTGTACGTCATCTAACTACACGTGCATTTGGATCACGCGTAACGTTTTACGTGAGATTATGTTCTAGAATCATTATAGGCCACCCCAGTCTCGTCCATTACGCTTCACTCTTTGCCAGTGAGAGGAAGTCTTGTCCATATATACGTATGCTGCACTCGTCGATGATTGGCCAGAGCTATATACCGACTTTTCGTCCGATTATGAGGTGATTGCTCGGCGTGGACACGAGGACGAGTCAGCAGCCATTCAGTGGGATTGGGAGACAGACTAGTTATTGGACGTGTGGAGTGAGAGCAAAACACCGCCGTGCAGTCTATAAACAGTCATAGACTCTTCACACTTTTGAGGTACGCAGGCAGTCGTAGTCCTGCTACCTATCGCCAAAAATGCTTTCCATTCGCTACTATTACTGTATGTGGTATGTGTAAGAGGGGCAGGATAGTGGAGCAGATGGCGTGCTAACCTGGTTATCTCCTGACTGGTGGAATAGTTGAAAAACACTGGGCGGTCCATGATGTACACCTGGCTCGCCTGCAACATCATCAAGAACCCACAGCTAATCGTACTATACTGAGAAACGAAGTTGTACCAGGACCAGGTGAAAATTGTTACCACAGCACAAGTGGCAAGCCGTTAACCACAACATACTGAGAGGTGTCACTATTTTAGCCTCTGCTAATAGGGAGCACCTCCTATACTCATGATAGGAATATTCTCTCGTGCTCAATAAGGGTGAAAACGGAAGGAGGGGAATGTGAAGACGTAGAGAGGAGGAAGATCGGAAACACGGCAGTAAGAGCGTGCGGGAAGAGGAAAGGGAGAGGAGAGAGAGAGAGAGTGAGAGTTGGAGCCAACCTGGCAAGATGAGACGCAGTTGATGGCATCCTCCGTGTTTTCAAACTCAACGAGAGCTTGGCGAAGACGTGGCATCATGGTCACATACCTGCACACGACAAAAAACAGAACTATATCTAGAATATTGCATGCCTAATATTATATATAGCCAGAGACACGTGCGCAAGGGCGCGTAGTTCACCGTTTCTCACAGTGTACATTTCATAGCGGTATTTTTTCCAAGGGAGGGCTTCACGGAACACGAAAAAGGGTGTATAACTCACGAGATCGACCCAAACTTGGTGAGAGCGGCTATCATCTGCGTGTGGGTACAGCCATCCGGAACGGCGCGGGCGTGCACGACGCGCGATGGAGGCGCGTTGTGCGGGTCGCCGCTGGGGAGGTTGGAACAGTTCTCTACTTGGTCCTCCAGCTTGATCCTCTTCTGCACACCCAGGGACTGGCCAAACTCCTCAAAGTGTGTTTGATCCAGTGGGTGCTTTTCTGCCATATTGCCAGCGCATGGGCGCTTGGTTATTTGCTCCGTTTACTTTCCGTAAACTCTTACATTTTGGCGCAATCACGTGGGGTCACTAGAGCGCGCTAAACACCAGGGCCAGTGGGCGCTTGCTCTGGGCAAACTTGAGAAGATGGCGGCGTATCATACACCAGTTCCAGTAACCATCACCGAACTGACTCGGTTCTGCCGCGAGGGGCTCTACAGCGAACTTCGCTATGCCATCTACTACGAGAAGGACGTGTCCGCGCAGCTCAACACCCGTACGCAGCGGGGAAACACTCTCCTACACGAAGCGGCCGAGCACGACTACCCGGACATAGTCCAGCTCCTCCTGCTGCATGGCTGTCCGCCCAACGTTCGATCTAAGGGTGGCCTCACGCCACTGCACGTCGCCGCCGCCAAGGGTCACATGGGTTGCGTGCGAGCGCTCCTGGAGAACGGCGCAG
Organism: Geodia barretti; assembly: GCA_030341885.1. Lineage (NCBI taxonomy): Eukaryota > Metazoa > Porifera > Demospongiae > Tetractinellida > Geodiidae > Geodia > Geodia barretti. The sequence continues at coordinate 80,691 of CASHTH010000344.1, forward strand.
ACGTTACGTTGCGAGACGACCTCGGGCAGAGTGCCTTCATGAAGGCGGAGCGGAGCAAGAAGAAGGACGCGGTGCAGAGGCTCCTAACCAGCAGAGGTGTGTGTGGGTGTTGCACTAGAGTGTGCATGTGCCCAGACATTTCTGTGACAATTTGAGGGTGGGGCTTCTGCTGTAATTAGACTGTGCAGTTTGTAGGCTTGAAAGAGGCTGGGGTTTTCTCTGTCGTGTGCTCTAGAGAGCCTGCATTTTTTTGGAAAAACTCCAGGGATTTATCTCTTTGTGTGTTTGTCATTATTTGTATGCATGTGACCTAGCTGTATGCTTGCTGCGTACAAAACGGTACATTTTGTGCGTGCTGGTGTGTCTATGTGAATATGTACAGTACATGTGTAGGTCTATGTGAGGCTTCATTACAGGGTGTTGAAGGCAACCAGCAAAACTCCTTTGTTGAAAACTTCACACTATGGCTCAAATACAGCATTGGATTATGTGCACTGTTGTGCTTCACTTTACGCCAACTTGAGTCTTTTGTTAACCTGCTTGCAGCATATTGTGAACAACTGCACTTTTGCATCCACTTTTGTGTGACCGTGTTGTTAGGAAGGCCCTTAGTGTTACAACTGCTTCTTACCTTATGTACCTAAATGGTGAATAGTTTTTGGTTGCTTATCCCAGGTTGAAAGTATAGATCATCATCCCATTCTTAACTATGTGTCAGCTGATTCTTTTATAAAGTGCAGGATTGCCCATTCGCTAACTGTACAAACGTATGTGCCTTGCATTGCTTGCAAAATGTGTTAGCATACATGATCAAATTTTAATGCATGTTGTCTGCGGTAGTACTGAATGTAAACTTGTGGTTGTTTATTCACTGCTGATGGTCTAGTAATTGCGTTAAATACACCAGTGGGAAAGTACGTACACACATTGAATCTCCACGTGTAAAATTTTTAAAGCATTCATCTGTGTCTAGACTGCTTTGGTACAAATGTACATTTCTTGTTTTTCACTTCTGTGCAGAAATTGTGGCCCTCGCAGCCAAAGGTGACGTACAAAAGCTGGAGAAAAGACTCAATGCTAGTCACCACAGGCACTTTGAAGTGCGAGACCTCGAAGAGGCACTGCTGACTGCTATACGCAACGGAAACGATGATGTCATTCCTCTACTGATAGTCTCTGGGGCAAGGAGACTCGACTGCGCCCTTTACTTGGCCATCCAGCTGGAGAGAGTCAAATCTATAGCGATGCTTCTCCTGTGCAAAGCCACGATCACTGGCGACTGTCAATCAATCCGCTCCCTGCTCTCCGAACCCCCAGACAGTGAGAACACTCCCTGGTACATGAAAGACGTGTACACAAACATGGCCGACATGCACAACACCAAGTTGATGAGCTATCCGATAGCCGTCTCCATCATGGAAAAGAACTACGAGGCAACCAAAGAGCTCCTACTGAAGACCGACCTCGACATGCGGAGGAAACAGGTGGAGTGGAGCAAGCTGAAACTAACCCTCCTCCACCCCAGCTGGATGTACTCTATCGCCCCCTGGGTGGTGAGTCTGAAGCTTGTCAATAACCACCTGAGGAAACTCCCCGAGGAGTTGTTCAAGTCTTCCCAGCTGCGGCGGCTGGACCTGTCGCAGAACCTTCTGGAATCCGTGCAGGCGAGTCTCCTCGGGATGCCCAACCTGGAGTACCTCAATCTCAGCCACAATCACCTCAAGGAGCTTCCGGAGACGGAGAATTGGAGTCCGCAGCTCCTCTCACTCGACCTCACCAGAAACTGCCTCCACACTCTCCCAAACAGCATCCAGCACTCCTCGCTCGAGATCCTCATTCTGAAAGAGAACCAATTCACCTCCGTGCCCCGCTGCCTGTGCCGAATACGGACCCTCACCTCCCTCGACTTGAGCCACATGCCCATCTCCTCCCTCCCCAAGGAGATGGAGAATCTCGAGAAGCTGGTGAATCTTAACGTGACCAACGCCAACATCAAGGACCTCCCTGTACTCCCGGGCAAGGTGCGAGGGTTCTTCAAGGCCCGAGCTCGCTCCAGCAAACCGTGTAACTATGTCAAGGTGGTGATCCTCTGCCAGTCGGATGTGGCCAAGTCTGTAATGTATTCAAGGCTGAGGGGAGCCGGTTCGTCCACTTCTATACCCGACATCGGCATCTTCCAGTGGAGCTACAGACCCTTGCTCAAACGACTCAAACTCCACTTCAACACGTGGGTGCTGGGGAGTAGCACGGACTACTCCCCCATATTCCCCTGCTTCTTCAGCCCCTGTGCCCTCTACCTCATCATCTGGGACATGACGAGGACGGGAGAGATGAGGGAGCAGATAAAGCTGTACGTCGACCTCCTGGCCAGGTACGTCCCCGCTGCAAACATACTCGTCATGGTCATCCTCCCGGAACCGTTCGAAGCGTGGGCCGACGCCAACTTTGAAAACCTTACCAAGCGGCTCAGCCAGTTCTTTTCAAAGCCGATCTACCGGACCCTCCAGTACCACGGCATTGGGATGATGTCCGTCACAAACGCAGTGAGAGACACGGCTCAGGTGGACGTAAAGCAGAAGATATACGAGATTGCATCGACGATGGTGGTAAACGGGCAGCTTGTGACCGGGCGTCACGTCCCCGAGAACTACTTCAACCTCATCTCTATCATCGACAAGGAGCAGCAGGTGTTCCGAAACCGCGGGAAGCCCGGCGTACTCGAGGAAAACGCACTCTGGAACCTCTTTGAGAGGGCGCTACCTCACGACTCTCCCGATCGAATGGAGCTGCCCGTGATTGTCGATTTCCTGCAAGAGGCCGGGTTACTCCTCCACTACCCTGATCCCAACCATCGGCTGGACCAGTACTACTTTGTTCGGCCCGAGTGGCTCTTTGCCACCATGTTCCGGGTGCTCCACCACGCCCTGCAGCACTCCGAGAGAGTCACCGTCAGCTACACGGAGCTCTGCTCCCTCGCCGACCTCAAGTGGAGCCAGCAGATGTCCAAGGCCCTCATCCGATTGATGGTCCGCTACGCCATCGTCCTCCCGATCAAGACTGAACAGCAGCTACTGATCCCCCACCTCCTCCCCCACTGTACCCCTCCCTCCTCCCAGCTCCTTGTGGGGAGCCTCCGGAGGCAGTTTGCCCCCAAAACAAAGGCCCTCCCTGCAGACCTCTGGTACCGCGTCATATGTCGCATACTGGCCAGCCTCCACCGAGTCACCGAAATGAAGACGCCAAAAAGGAAAAGCGGTCCGTTGTCGTCTAAGAAGTCCAGCGAGAGCGTCGGGGAACAAGATGATCCCCCCGAGAGACCAGTGGAAACCGATGAAGAAACAGACGAACAGGCGGAACTCAAACACAAAAACATTCATTTTAAACGTGGCCCCAGTGCTCCTTCCTTGAGTATCGAATCGGATGGAGAGGTAGTTTCAACCGCTGGGGCTGAGCCTAAACCGCGTGAAGATACAGCGTCGGCCACCACGACACCAGAGTTGGCCATCACGACACCACAGTCGCCGACCACTACACCAGAATCGGGTACCAACACTCCAGAGGAAGGTGGAATCACGGGCACGACACCGGAGCCCGAGAGAAGAACTCCTCTTACCTCGCCGGACATCGAAATAGAATCTTCACTTGACCAAGGAGCAACAGTTTTAACTGGCTCTGGTATGGAAGTGTGCCCCCTTCCAGACGAGATGGAGACGTGTGTCCTGATCCCACCGGAATCACTGATGGACAGGACACAACCAGGCCCAACTGACGTACGTGTAACTCACCCGCTGAGCGAGGCAAGGAGTAGGGACGACAAGCAAGTGAGTCTGAAGTTGGGCCCCAGGGAGGCTGTCGCTGCCCCAGACCCTACAATGTCACTACCTGTACTGGGCAGTCATACTCAAGCTCTCGATATTCCTCGAAAACAGGGCGACAACATAGTCGGCACTTCACTTTCACCTTCAACACTGTTGATTGAGAACAATGGTCCGGAGCTTCCCAGAGGAAGAATCAAACCCACACAGACTTTCAGTGCCGATTCCACCCAGCAGCCCAGTCGAATGAGGGTGAAAAGGGTTAAAAGTATGCCACCGAAACATCGAGGGTCTCACTCTATGGAGCTAGCCTTGGTGGACAGAGGGGTCAAAGTGTGGAACACTGGCCTCATCTATGACAAGAAGGACATCACTTTCTCTGTGTTTCCCTGCTCCTGTGAAATGTCTAGCGTGGAGGAGAGAGGGATCGAGATCTGCGCCACAAAGAACACCAAGGGCAGGATCGTGATGGCGAGACTTTGCAAGCTCATTCAGAACCTGCTCCAGGAGCGCTACCCTGACCTGTTCTCTGTCGACGTTCCCCTCCACAAGCACGAGCTGACGCAGCTGGCAATCTGCCCGATTTGCATCGAGAAAAAGCAGCGAAACCCCACAAACTTCCTCGTGGAGACCTGTGTCCACACGTTGAAAGAAAACGAGAACCAGCACTGTCGCTATCACCCTGAGACCGTCCCGCTGCGAGATCTCGTTCCCGACTACCTCATAGTGGATTTCCCCTCCAGCTACAACCTGAGCGCTGACTCTTTCGAATTTAACCAGTCCCGCCCCCTCCATCGCAGCATATCCGCCTCCCTGTACAACGGTAAAATCCGTGGGCAGGAGGTGGCCGTGAAAATGAACTCGTACTCAGACGGTAGAACAATCACAGGCCCCCTCTCGTACGTGAGACAAGAGATGGAAATGTTGTTCCATTTGAAGCACCCCAACATTGTACGGACGTTTGGGTTTTGTCTCAGTCCGCCGTGTGTCCTGCTGGAGAAGGCTCCGATGGGTAACCTGCAGCAGAAGCTGATGGACACTGAGCAGCGGGTGAGTAGGGCGATTCGATTCCACATTGGCTGTCAGGTGGCCTCCGCATTGGAGTACCTGCATCGAAAAGAGATCATCTATCGCACGCTCAAGGCAAGTTCCATCTTGGTCTGGTCACTGGATTTTGCAGACGAGGTGAACATCAAGTTGACAAATTTCGAGCGAGCTGAGTTTCGTACACCAAGTGGCCTCATTGGGAAACCAAACTTTGCTGCCTACCATGCACCCGAAATGCTTCGCTATTCCTTCACGGAGGAATACACGGAAAAAGTCGACATATACTCCTTCGGAATGCTCCTGTACGAACTAGTCACACGCTGGCACCCGTTTGGTCCGGCGCACAACGCAGACCAAGTGCCCGTCTTCCAGCGACCCAAGATGATGTCGGCCATAACGTCGGGCTACAGCACCATGACCAAACTGATGCAGGAGTGTTGGAACGAGGACCAGACAGAGAGACCGACGGCCCTGTTTCTCACCCGCACCCTCTCGCACCCGGCCACCACCTGCCACATTGCCACCAGCGCCCTGCGAGACTGCATCTCTGTCCGGGGCTGCTGCTACGTCCCGTCCGTTCACCAGATATGGGTCTACGGAGAGTACAACCGACCCAAGCAGGTCGTCGATCTCTCGAGTGAGGCAAGCGAAGGGACGCAAGTGTTTATCGTGAATGCGCAGACGCTCTCCGTGCAGGGGAGTCTGGAGTTGAAAGAGAGTGCAAACTCCATCCACACTATTGACAGCAAGGTCTGGATAGGAATGACGGAGTCCTGCGTGCACGCCTACGACGCCACCACTTTCACGTTTACCGACCGCGTCTACGTCAATGATTCCGTCACCTCTATAATCGACAACGAAACGTTTGTCTTCATCGCGCAAGCCAACGGGCTACTCACTTACTACCCAAAACTCAAGTTTCCCAAGGAATCGAGAAAGATGATTGTAGGGTCTCACCCAATCATGTCCATGATACTGGTGGGCGAGTCAATATGGCTCGCCTGTGGAAACGAGATTGTGGTGGTTGCAACAGACGACGACAACGTTACACTCGCAAAGCGGTGGCCGGCCTGCGAGAGTGACCAGATCTACACTCTGGTTTACTCCAAGGATTTGTCCACAGTCTGGAGCCTTGTGCGCTTGGGGTCCACCATCACAAGCTGGGACAGCAACACGGGGAGCATAAAGCAGACCACCGACTACTCCCAGGAGCTCAAGATAGTCTGCTGTGACCTCGTCCTCGATCCGTCGTACGTCCGCATGTCGTCGATGGAGTGCGTACTCGACACGCTGTGGGTTGGGCTTTCCTGCGGTGCCATCGTCATTCTCTTGGCTGCCGATACGCCTAGAGTCCTCTCCGCCTTCAAGGCCCACAAGAACACGACAAAGTGTCTGATGGAGATCCCGCAGACCGAGGTGGAGATGAAGAATTGCGCAATGATCCTCAGCGGAGGGTACGGGGAGGTGTCGTTTATATCCAGTGCCACGACTGAATCGAACGGTGTCGTCATGTCCTGGGAGGCTCTGTCTGCAAAACACTTCAAGTGTATTGCTAGCCGTTACCAGAAATACTACACGAATGTCTTACCGCAAGACCAATAGTATTTTTAATGGGTGATAGTTTTTTTACATTGCACTTTGTGAACCGAAATTAAATTTTTATATATTATTATAATCATAGAACGTGAAGGGTATGTGTGTGTGCTTGATTGCTGCTAGGTGTCAGAAGAGAGTTTCCGAGCCTCGTACAGTATCCTTGCACGGTGCCCAAGTGGGATTCTCAGCTGCTGCAGCTGCTCGTCTGTTATGTGTGGGAGCTCAGGTAACCCAATACCGGCTCTCTGTAGCTTCCCCACGTGTTCCTGGATGGGGTGCAGAGGGAGTATTGAAGCTATATACATGAGTGTACATAGGTATAATATTACATCATACCTCATAACCTAGCTTTTCCAGAAACTGTTGAAGAACTGGTGGAGTGTCTCCGAAGAATCTGAACGACGATAATGCAGATAGCTTGTATGAGAGTTAAGAAATTTTGCCAATTTCAGGACTTCTAGCTAAAACTGTGTAGCTACAGCTGGATTGAGGGGGGGGGGGGCAGTTCTATATACACATCAGTCTTCTCACTTGGTGAGCTTTGCCAGCTTCTTGCTCGACACTAGTGAGCCAATTCTCAGCCTTGCCTCAGGGCCCTGCTGTAGATCAGCCTCGGTGTGGGTTCTTGAACTACCCACCATCCTCACGTTTCTTCTGCTTATATCAACAATGCAGGCTTCCATCTCTTGTAGCTTTCCTTCCAACAATCTGGAGAATAATATAATACGTTATTCATGGAAAGATGTTACTTTCAGCTTGTTCACACGCTTAGTGAGTGTTCCATAATTACGTACCTGATATGTCGTTTCCCATTTGTGAGCTTTGCTTGGTCACATCGTCCTATATAAAAAATATTTATAGTAATTGTGTTTACCTATTATTGTGGTTCTCACTCTTTTTCTGTATGGAAGTTATAAGCTGATTCTGTTTGAGGATAATGTCCCACAATGCCTTTCTTTCCACTGCAAACATTTTCTCCATCCTTACTTGCTTCAATTCAAGTGTCCTTATCTGTGTAGGTTTGAAAATGACAGCAAATAATTATTGTGCCAATGATGAGAGAACTATAATTATACTAACCCTGTCTCTGAGATCATCACTTGCCAGAGTTTGTACTGTGCTGAGGGTACGGTCAGGAGCACTTCGATCACTTATTAACTGTGTGTTCTGAGTGGTCAGGATTCAAGTTGTTGCTAGTAGCAGGTTTAACCTCCATCTTAGAAAGTGGGTGTTTGCAAGGTGACGGCGGGCAGTAATAGGGGATGAGGTCAGTAATGTGTTCTGCAATTGAGTTTTGAGTGAGTTTTTGAAAGCTTCTTCACTTGTCATATGGGGTGGATTCTTCTCATCGCCACTTGTAACTAAAGTGGCCTCACTGTCTGTGTAGGTAGGTTGTTCAAAATAGGGCACAATGTGGTCAGTAGTGGCCGCATGCGTTGGCTCCTCGGTGAGTCGTTCTTTCAAAGTCACACCCTTCATCTGAAGAACTCAGGCTTGAGCTGGTTCTACACAACTGACTAAGCATCTGTTGTCGTGTAAATGCTGTCTCCATTGAAAGTGCTCCCTGTACTAAAGTGCTAGATCTCTCTGCAGCATTGTCAAGACTGCTACACGAGGATGCTCTGCTACTCATTGGTGTGACTGTTGTGAGATCTGTGCTGGTGGATTCTGTCCTTTCAAAACGGGAGCGTTTCTTCAGTATTCCCTTTAGAGGGAGACCGCTAGAACTCGTGATTTTTAGCGACGGAGAGTGGCCTGGGTGTTGTGCTAAGGCAGGTTTTAGGGCTGACGGAGGCTCTGGTTCACTGGTAACAACAGAAGCAGCTGAAAGCAAGGCATCTGGTGGTTTGTTTGTAGTGTGAGGTGTTTTAAATTCAGAGTCTTTTCTTTGGGAGTCAAGTGCGGGTTTATTTACTTTTTGGGTTAACATTCAGCTCACATTTAGGAAGAGCTTTGGACAGTGTTCCATTTTCTCTTTCTGTATCAGTCACAGGGACCAACATTAGGGGTTTGTTAGGAGTGGGGGACATTATTTCTTCACTCTCTGAGGAACTGAGGCTGTCTTCACTATCAGTGTATGAAAGGTTATTCCATCTGAACTCCTTTGATTCTGGCGCTTCTCTCGGCCTGTCAGTTGGTGTTCCTGTTTCCTTTATAGGCACTGGAGAATGCTGAAGTATTGCCTTCTCCTGTAGACCCTCTGCCAAGCTTTCCCTAGCTCTCCTAGGTGGAGGTGGAGTAACTGGTTTCGTTTGCCGTGAAAAACGTTTTACACAAACACTGACTCGTTTGTTTGATTTTTTGTGCTGGGTTCCAGGGTCAGGCTTCTCAGATTCTGTCTGAGCACTCCGCCTTGATCCTAGTCCGAGGTTAGAGATTTGGCCTTGTAATAGGTTTCCTAGTCCACTACTGACTTCCCTGGCTGGTTGTTTGGCTGCCGTGGTGTTCACAGGAGGCGGCGGCAAAGTAGGTGTCCTTGGTTGGCTGTGCTGAGCTTTGCTGCCCTGGTCAGATGATGGTTCTTGAAACGTGCTGGCTTTTTGATTTGTTTTGCTATAGCCCGTTGGAGAGTTGGGTGCTTGAGTTGTCATGGTAGCTGAGATTTTAGAAGATAATGTGCCATTTTGGGTGGTACTACTCTCACTTTTTGGATGGACTTGCAAAGATTGTTCCTTGATGATCTCGATTGAGCTAGCAACATTTGTTCTTCGTTCTGTTGAAATTGATTGGGTGGCAGCAAGAGATGTGGCTTCTTGCTCTGTCGACACTTTATGAGTCTCGGAATCCTCGTCGTGGAGCTCAAAATCAATGTTTTCAGACAACAACGATCCTTCTTCTCCACTCCCTCCTCGCCGCTATAGCTCACTGAGCTGCTATCAGTCTCAAAGTTTTCAAAGAAAACAGCTTCGTTTCTTCAGCTTCTCTTCCCCCTCGGCTTCTTCCAGTTCCTCTGCTAGTGGCTTGGCGGCGCACTCGTCACTGAGCTGACTTAAGGATGACCTCGCTGATCCCTGAAGATTCCCTGCTACCAAACACCGGATGCTCTCGCTGGACTGCAGACGCTGTATGGCCAATGGTAGGGCCAAGTTCATTGCTTCTTCGGAGGATGTTGGGTGTTGGGAGGTGGCTGTTGAGGGCAGAATACTATCATTTCCTTCAATGGGTCCAGAGCGAATTGTTATTAGGTTACCTGTGGTGGTTGGTTTAGAGAGGTCAGCACCACCCCTTGAAATGTCATGCCTCTCTTCTGCCAGGGCGTATTGCCTGCCTTCATTGCTGGATCCGTTTATACTGCGACGAGCAGCTGTAGACGATGTCGTCGATTCTACGCCGAAGGGCACAACTCGTTGTAGTTCAATTTGTGGCCAGTGGCGTCGCCTGTGGGGAACGGCAAGACTTAGTTCGGGAGAACGAGCATCGTCTGACTCTTCCGAGGGGCTGAAGTAGTGGTCCAGGAGGCGGGCCACCTCGGCCGACAGATCGTGAATGGGCGGCGGGGACTGGGAAAGGGCGCTGGCGTCGCTGTCGACGTAACGCTCTATGATGTCGCTCGGGTCCACGGAAGACTGGTCGCTGTCCGACTCTGCCATAGCTAGTTGTCTAGCTGGGGGGCTGTAGCCTATTTAAAAGGTGGGTGGGGCTCGTATAGTAGACGGCACGGCCGGCTGAGGGGGCGCGGCGGCCGCGCGCGCGGGCATGGGCGCGAGATCCTCTTGCTCTATTTTTAGAATGCAGCGGAAGTTCTACCCAGTTTGAACTCTAATTTTAGTAACACTCCTACGTATAAATACGCCGCAAGATCTTACAAAGCAGCAATCAATCGAAGTAATGGAGTTCGGCAGTGAGTTTGTGTTTGCACCGACGGCCTCGACAGAGGAATACGAGGAAATTCCAGAGACCAGATTCAACCACGTTGTCACCGGCTACGCATCTGGAGCCTCCGTCAACTCTTCACTGCCTGACGATGGAGAGGTCAGTAATAGATGACAATTTTCAGCTGATCTTCAATGCTTCTTTGTATATATACCAGACATGCTTGCTGGACATCCTGGACACTGCAGGACAAGAGGAGTATTCGGCCATGAGAGAATGTGTGAGTATCTGCGACTATTTAGGATATGGCATGTTTGCACTCTGGCTGGATACAGAAGAATATTGTTCCCTAATCCAGTAGCTGTGTATTGTGTAGCACTGCTCTATACTTGGAGATTGCTGGCAAAAAACAGATGCCATGCAAGGCAATCACGTACTCAGCACCTCAGACAATAGTTTTCTTGGGGAACGGGGTTGGCTAAAGTCGGCAATGTTCCCCGCTGCAGTACATGCGAAGTGGTGACTGTTTCATCATTGTCTACTCGGTGACTGACCGACAGAGTTTCCAGGAGGCTCAGAGCATCTTTGAGTTCACCAAGAGAATCAGAGATGCTGACATGCCAGTGGTAAGAGGCAACCCTCTCACTTGTGTATTGACTACGTCTACTGTAAGACTGTACTCCCAGTGTATATAACTTTGACACCCTCAAGAGAAATACTGCCTGTTTCAAGCAAAATTTAGTGCCTGTAATGCCTAAATCATAATATGGTTAGTGTTGGTTTTTTCAGGGTGAGTTCACAAAAGAAGATGTTATCATGGTGCTTCAATGTGAAATGTTCATACTTGCAACAGCAGTTTAATCATAGTGTATAAGAGATCATCTGCTGACCACTATCTGCAGGTGATATGTGGGAACAAGTGTGACCTCCAGAGTCAGAGAGAGGTGGCCACCCAGGAGGGTGTGGCCTATGCCGACAAAGTTGGCTGGCCGTTCTTCGAGACATCTGCGAAGCTCAGGATTAACATTGACGAGGCCATCCACGAACTCGTTCGCAGGTGAACACTCAACTGTGAGACAAATAAACTAACACACTAGGATATCAATATCATCTACACGTGTCATTCAATACTGGGAGCTGATCATTACACAGAGCCATAATAGATACAAAAAATCTCAATTTCGGTTTAATTCGAGACCATGCAGTGGCTGAGAGCTATTCATTCAGATGCTGTTAAGCAGCAGCGCCTCAACATGGCTAAGTCCAATATGCTACTAAATGTTGCAGCCATATGTTCAACCTGCCAGCGCTCACATGCTTCCACTACTCATCTTATTATGCAGAACACCTCGTCTGAGGGGCAGGGAGTACAAACTGGTGATCCTGGGCTCTGGTGGAGTTGGCAAGTCCAGCATCTGCACCCAGTTTGTGATGAACCAGTTCATTGACCAGTACGACCCCACCATCGAGGACTCGTACCGCAAGCAGGTGGTGGTGAAAGGAATCCCACAGCAGAAGAAGGCAAAGAAGGCCTCTGGAGGCAAGAAAAGCGCCAAGAAGCCTGAAGTTACCAGCAGTGGAGCTCCAAGTAAGAGAAAAAGAAAGTACTCTGTGTGAAGTGAGCTTGGTCCCGGATTTATCCCTAGACTAAGATGTTCTTGTCATTGAGTTGGTTTGTTGTTTTCGATTTTCAGAAACTTCTAAAACGTCGCAGTTTCCTGGGCAGTCTGTTTCATCGCTCATCTGGAGCCTCCTCTCTGCTGCTGCTGCCTCTGTTCCTGAAACCACAACTACACCAGAAACCACACACCCTCCTCCACCGGCCGAGGAAGCCAAGACGGTGCAGGTCCCTCGGTGTCGTACGAATGCCATGCTGCTGTCACTGGGCAGCCTGGCCCAGGAGCCAGCTGGGGTGGGGGAGGGAGAGGTGGAGCAGTGTCTCCAGTGTGGAGCTGTGGTCTCCTGCCTCTCGTGTGTCACCTCCAGTAATGGAGTCACTATGTGGAACTGGTGAGGGACCACTGCTAACACAGTCTGAGTGCTTTCACTCCCATCTCTTGCACTCATCATTGCACAAGCTTAATTTGAACACCTTCACTGCTAACTCATCATTGAGAAAGATTACCTGCAAGCTAACATTTTCATTCATCATTGATTCACAGAAGTATCTTTAAATCTGTGTAAATACCCACCACTAGTAGCCACTTTTAATATACCAAAATTGCTTCTTTCCTATCTCACAGTGAGTTTTGTGGGCAGGAGAACAGTCTTAGTCACGTGTCCCCAGAGAGTGTCCCGCAGAGCCACTGCACAGACCATCTCCTGGAGCCAGCTCAGTCTGAGGAGGGAGAGAAAGGAGAGCCGGCCGACAATGAGAAAGACGTGACGGGGAAGAAGGAGGGAGAGGGAGGGAGCAAGAAGAGCAGCGGTGGACTGGTGATATTTGCAGTTGACATCAGTGGCTCCATGTGCAGCACCACTGAAGTTCCAGCTCTACAAGGTACAGTTTATAACAGGGAAAATAATATGGTGGTTTGACGATTGCCCAAACGTTCCAAATTGGCAATTTAAATGCTGTTTGGCTTTGTAGCATTTCCCAGCTATATAGTGTATGCACTTATCTTAGTGTAAATGGCTATCATTGCTCTACCCTTCTCTCTCTGGTGACTGTGTGATCATAGCTGAGTGGGCCTCGGCAGCAGGCAGAGGAGGAGGGACGAGGTACATCTCTCGTCTGGACGCCATCAAGGAGGCTGTGGCACGACATCTCGACCACATGGCACTCACCTTCCCAAACAGCACCGTACGTCAGTTCTCTCTAGTTGTAAGCTCATACCACTTGCAAATGTTTCCCTCAGTGTGGCCAAACGGCTTGAGGGATAGCCATTTGGTAGGGTTTTGCAAAGAAAGTTATTACCTGTCTTGTAATGTGCCCTGTTTAGTGGTTTGCAGACACTATGCACACCTATAAAAAGTTAGTGCAGGTTTCTAGCTATTCCCCATTATTTTAGGTGGCTCTGGTGACCTTTGACAACAAGGTTCGTTACTACGGTGATGGTAGTCAGAGCATGAGTCAGCTGGACACGGGCTCTCTGGACGACGTGGAGGAACTCATGTCGCAGGGGAAGATGTTTGGCAGCGACCTGACTCTCAGGACACTCCAGGACTCTCTCAGGTATATACACTCATTGCATGTGCTCTTAACCAGTTCGATTGTTGTAATTTTTCATCCACTAGTCAGGGCCTGTTGAAAGTAGGCTGTTTGCCAATCGCTCCTGACCTTTGTATTCATGTAGAAATTTGCATAGTTGGCCTTTCAAAAAAATTAAATGTTTAGGTGCACGTTCTTGTTGTTGTCCCTGCAGTGATGTGAAGCAGTGTGTGAGTGGACTGGCCACAGGAGGCAGCACAGCTCTGGGCCCTGCACTGGCTATGTGTGTCGGGATGGCGTCCAACTTCCCCTCTGCCGAGATCATAGTCTGCACTGACGGAGTCTCCAATGTGGGCTGCGGCAACATCTCCAGGGGAGACACCGGGTTCTATACCTCGGTGAGTGTCCTCCATCATCACCCCCCACACACACGCAGAGTTATCTAACTTACTGTGTGTGTGTGTGTGTGTGAGAACTAAATAGCGAAACACAGGCTAAATTTGGAGACTGTTACTAAAACGAAACGTTTTCACTGAGCCGTATTGCCATCTTTAGTTTTAGTGACACAGCTTTGCAATAGAGTTAGCAGCACTCCTTTTACTAGCAGTCCCCCCTTCAGGTGCATAATGTGCTTCTGTATGAAGTCTAGTTCTCCCTTTTCCCCATGACCACAGATGGGTGAGTATGCACAGGACTCTCACACGACTGTGTCGGTGCTGGGCATCGAGGGCTCCGACTGTGCCATGCAGCACCTCTCGTCCTGTGCCGCCATCACCAGTGGCACAGTCAACATCCTCCATCCTCTCGAGATGGTCCGACAGATACGACTCATCTCCCAGAACCCCACTCTCGCCACCGAGGTCGAGGTCGTCTACCTCATGCCCCCGGTCGTTAGCGCTGTCGGGAGGGAGTCCGAGGCGGCCCAGGTCACCAAGGTTACGGAGTGGGTGGGGAACGCGACGAGGGAGACTGACGTCAGCCTACATTTCTCACTGGACGGGAAGAAACTGAAGAATGTCACCTCTGTGCCTTTCCAAGTGAGAATATATATAATATGTCCAACCACACAACAACACAACAATGAGATGGGGTTCTGGTTCGAGTCCAACCTAGGGCAGCTCAGTTTTGTCCTAGGTTTAGTTGATATTCACTTGCCTTACATCTCCTGATTCACGCTGCATCAAACTTTGCATAATCCCTATAGTTATAATGTTCATATGTTCAACTTGCATGTGGCCATAGTTTAGTTAGAGAGTAATTATTAAACCTGTCTTGTATATTATATATATATTATATATATATATATATATGTAATATATATATCTACGTGTCCTTTGATCCTAGTAGAGTTCATGTGTCATAAATTTAGTAGTATTGAGTCAATGCTCTCTTGTGTGTTGGTTGGTCAAGGTTCAGATCAGGTACCGCCGTAAGGACGGGTCCAAGTGGCTGAGAGTCATCTCCCAGTCACGGCAGGTATCCCAGAGACGAGAGGACGTGGAGAGAGCCAGCAACATGGCCGTCGTCGGTCTCTCTGCCGTCCAGCGCTCGGCAAGACTGGCCCAGGAGGGCAAAGTTCAACAGGCCAGGGAGACACTGTGAGTGTATACATACACTGCTTGATGAGAATTTCTGAAGTACTGCGACAGTTGATTGGGTGATTCAGGGGAGGTTAGCTTACCTTGTTCACTAGTATAATAAAATGAATGCCAAGATGTGTGCTATATTATAGTGTTCACAGAATGAGCAACTAAGCTTATATATTATAGTGTTCACTTGCCCATGTATAAGCACGCTTTCCTTGAAACAAGTCAGTTGACGAGGCTGTTTCACACTCTAATGCTAACACCAAGTATTCCAGAGCTATCGTATGATAATATCAAACCGTGTATGCAGTCATGCGGTGGAGGTGATGATGGGAAGAGGATCAGTGAGCGACCAGCAACAGGAAGAGTACGCCATCTACCGCGAGGCCGCGGAGGCACTGGACCGCCAGCTCATGCAGCAGAGGGACTCAGACGAGGCCGTCAAGATGCTCCACAGGAACAAGAACGCCCACCTCGGGCAGTTCCTGTCGGGAGCTGCCAAACGCTCGCTGGCTCAGCAGAGACGAGCCAACGAGGCCGTCCAGCAACAGTACTACCAGTACCAGTTCAAGTGACGTTTCTAGCCCATACACACCCATGTGATTTTTTATCCTCAAGTTGTAACTGAAATGTCTGTGTTTATACTAGTCATAATTATTGGTTATGGTATTTTGTGAATAGTTTGCTCTCCTCTCCCCAACTGAAATGTATGTTTATACTAATAGTCGAATTTTTTAATACTTTGTGAAATCATTTTGGTTTGCTCTCCTCTTGAAGCTTTTGCCAGGCAATCTGCAAGAAAATTATGAGGAAAATGTATTGGCTAGAGTAATGCACTTAGGCTTTTTTACTTACGCTCATAAGAACTCTCAGAAGGGCCACCTCTTTCTCTTCATCCGGACCAGAGAAACCGTTTGTTTCCATCGCATCCATCCTCCGGCACATGTCCAACAACTGTGCAAAAGGTATATAGCATG
The DNA here is from genome assembly GCA_030341885.1 of Geodia barretti. Classification (NCBI taxonomy): domain Eukaryota; kingdom Metazoa; phylum Porifera; class Demospongiae; order Tetractinellida; family Geodiidae; genus Geodia; species Geodia barretti. The sequence continues at coordinate 96,676 of CASHTH010000344.1, forward strand.
AAAGACCAGCGCTGACTATAGGTAACACACTTACTGCGACAGCCTGCATTATCATGTCGGCTGAGATGTTGAGACCTGAACTTTGAGTAGGTGAACTGCGGTCCTGTGGAACAAAACCCATTAGCCGGATCAACTATGTGGGCACCCCTCTAATACACACCTCATCATCTCTGCACGACTTGAGAAGAGCCTGGAATTCTGGAGGGAGAACTGGCTGTTGTACGGTGGGAGGGAGAGGCAAGGTGGCACCACTGGATCCAGACGGCAGGGTTGGCTGGATGTGGGCTGCGAGGAGGTGGGCTGCCGACAGAGACTAAAAACAAAAGAAAGACTAGGCGGGCTCCTGTGTGTGCCTGATTGATTTCCCCACCTTCACCAGCTCCAGTTTTTCTGATTCCAGCTTTTCAAGGCGCTTCTGTAGCATCGTAACAGTGGCTTGTGGGTCTGAAGGAGATTTATCAGCGCAGTAATTATAGTAGACATGAAGTAAAAACTAACCTTTTGTATCCAGTAGGTTGAACTTGTTTTTTCCTTTCTTGTCACGGAGAGTGTTGTCACTTGTGATGCCTGCGTATTGAAGAGGAGGGCCGGAGTCTTTGTTCATTTCTTCTGCACACATCGAATGCATCGGAACCCTCAGAGAGCCCTGCTGTTTTGTCCCACCAGTTCGACCAACAGCTGTCGTCCCTGCAGTAGTTCTGGCGTCAACGCCTTCGGCGCTAGACTTCTGTCGCGTCTTGTCCAGATAGAAACACATCTCCTGCAGCTCGCCGTTCTCGCGCACGAGACCGTCCATGCGCTCCTGCAGCACTCTGAGCTTCCGCTCGAAACCCTCCACCTCTTTCTGCAGAACACCCGCCGTGAACCTCCCGAAGTTTTGCCACTCCACGGCCTCCTGGTGGCTCTTCTTCCTCTGTGCGTCCAGAGAGCGACAGAGCTTCCTCAGTAGGTGAACTTCGGCCGTTAGTTTCTTCGCCGTCTCCATTCTTATTCTTGCGCTAAAAAGGGGGAGGGGCTGATTAGCGATGACGTCAGTCGCCCCTTTTCAGCGCTTCGCCGGAGCGAGAGCTGAGAAGAAGACGATGCTGCGAGCAGTGGTTGTTAGTGCTTTTTTTCTGGTCGTTGTTTCGGCCCAGCGGCCTTCAAGATGCGGTAAGTTATTGCAACGATATTACAACATATTTCCATCCCTTTTTTGTTCCATTGTGCAGTGTCTCCACCTCAATGGGAGGGCAGGTTGATCGAGGTACGTACGTACGTAGCAATGTTTAAGAGATATTATTTTTACTGTTCGAATGCCTGCAATGTGTAAACAGATTGACCCCAGCAAGATGTTTGAGAGGCGGGCCAACCTCTCGTACGATGCCACCAACAAGCGGGTGCGCACCATTGACGAAATTGAGGAGGGCTCGGAGCGCGATTTCTATGATGAAATCTCGCTGTTCGAGAAAGTACGTAGATAGCGACGTAGCTATACGTAGCTATAACTCTGTCTGGCTCTCTACTATGTGCTATTGCACTTTGGTTTAGAATGGCCACCTCCTTTTTACATAGAAAGTCCACTACAGTGTAAACCTGAAGACAAAGCAGTGCAACAAGACAGCACTCGATAAGGAGTTTCGTCCAGTTGAAGTACCACTCTTTGCAAACTTCACTGATGAAGTGTACCTGGGCATTTCGGGCCTTATTGGTGCAGGAGTGCTGGAAAACATTTTTCAGGGAAATGATGCAGACAAAGGTGAGTGTAACACAGATATGCTTTACCATTTTCAGTTCAGTGTTTTGGCATAGGTCGCTACTCTGGAGCATGGACAGAGTTGTATTGCATTCCTGTTACCGACACCTACCTCAGCATGAGTACTGGATATGTTCACTGGAGGTAAGTGGCTAAGTTTGTCTTTTTGTGTGCTAAACATTTTTTTGCCCAGTTTCTATGATGTCAGCCCTGGTATTAAAAATGTGAATGTCTTCAACCCACCTCCAGAGTGTCAGTAGTGCAACTGCTGTGTAGTCTAAGGGACTCTGTAGATGTCTAATGTTATTTACGTTTGTCACATGTGATTGTATGTGTCTCATGACTTAGGGGTGTAGCTCGCTGAATGAGTGTTAGTAGTGCAACCTCAGGTGATAGGCCGTGACCTCTAGATAGCCAATGTGTCACATGTCTACTGAGTGTTGCGTATTTTCTTGTATGCGCATGCGCAATATCAGCGACTTCAGGGGCGTTGCTGCTGCTATCGCCGATCAAACGTCGTATTATACGAGAGCAATGCGTTGTTACTTTCTCCTGTTTGCTCTTGCGAGCTCCGTCGCCCTGGTTGTGGGACAACCTGCGCCCTGTGGTAAGTAAGTCAGTGGCCCTAGCTCCGACAGTGTGAGCCAGCTATTGTGGCTGTACTTTTTCTTACGTAGTGTCACCGCAGATATGGCAAGGTCGTTTGTTCGAGGTAGGAATCCCACACAACTGTATTTTTGCTGCAAATGAGTTTTTTTGCAGGTTGATCCTTCCAAGGCCTACGACCGACTGGCTATGATTTACTACAACGCCACCGGGAAGAAAGTCGCCATCCACGAGGAAGAGAGCGAAGGCCAGCAGCGGGAGTTCTACGACGAAATCGCACTCTACGAAAAGGTAAATCGCAGTTCAATCCCTTACACTCCAAGTGAAACTGCATATTATGAGCCCAAGCTCATCGCATCCCCTCTTCTCTCTTCCGCCTTGTGCAGAAAGTGCTGTATCGCATCAACAGACGGACCGGGGAGTGCACCACCACCAGTCTGGATACTCCATTCCGCCCCATCGCGGTCCCACCAAATGCTACATACTATGGTACCTACTATGTAGGCAGCACAGTGGATCCTTTGGCTGGATTCAAGGTGAACAGCTTTGGAGGAGACACTGACAATGGTAGGATTCTAGACTGTCATATCCACACGTACTTGGCTACTCATATTGGCGATATGCTGGTTTTATGCTTACGTATTGTATTATGCTCCAGGTCGATATGTAGGGACTTGGTCATATGTCAAGTGTGTACCAGTCACTGACTCTTACTTTGGAGAGCAGACCGGATTTGTCCACTGGAGGTAGATAGTTAATAGCTACATGATGATATCATGAGTTATCAGTCTGCCCTCTCTTTTTCTTCTTTTCACTGAAGTTTCTATGATGTAGAGCTGAGTATTGAAGATCCTGATGTGTTCATTCCACCGGCTGGGTGTCATCAGTAGTGATGGCATTTTCTGAACCATTCTATATAATTATGTAGCTTGTATAATATTATGTATATAGCATAATAATACTGTTGCAAGGACATAATTATTGTGCACATGTGCGTGAGCAGCCACGCCTTCACTCTTACTTTGAGGTGGTGGTGGTGGGACCTTGCAGAGTCTGGATCTGAGTCGAGGTGCGTGCTGCAGTCCTTTGTGTGCCGCTGCTCTCTTTTGGTGCTTTTTCTACCCTCAAACCCCCACACCATGCAGTAAGAATAGCTTTGTTTCAGTGGTATTGATCGGGGAACCAACGCCACCGTGCTGTATAGTTACTTGCATGGGCTGTTACACACAGGTTCGCCCGCCATGTGGAGCGGAGCATTTACAGACAGGCTAGACAGTAAACGCAGTAAACTGACCTCTGTGTTTTATCTAGCGGGATGAAAAGCTGAAGTTTTTCAGCAGTGGTGAGATTTACTTTTGATGAAGTAAATCAGAGTGTTGCCTATTATGGTGTGGATGATGCGGACCAAACAACAAAGAAACTTAGACTGTATATACCTGATAATAAGAGGGAGTGTACTATCGACACAAGGTGTCCACTAGTCCTTTTTTTGTTCCACAGATTCTCAAATGTCGCTGGAGGCATTTCTGATTCAAATGTCTTTGTCCCTCCTGGAAACTGCACTGCCTCAGAGATGTTCATCTCATAGACGCTGTGGTTGGGCCCAGCGCGCATGCGCACGCGAGTGCCACGTCACCGCGCGTGAGCAGCGGTGAAGCGATCGAGCGGTGAGAAGCGAGCGGTGAAGAGAGAGCGAGATGATACGAATTTCAGTGCTTTGCGTAGTGCTCTCATGGGCTGTCCTCGTCAGCAGTCAACGTCCAACACCGTGCGGTAAGAACAGGCCCGTAGGGCATCTTACTTACTTAGCTTGCTGACATCATTTTGAGGGCATGAGCACTTCTTTTCTTCGAAAAGAAAGAGCTGTGCTGGGCGTGTGTAAGGAAAATTTTACCTTGCTATCCGTATATAAGAGCGCCTGTATAAATTTTTATATGGCAAATTTACCTAGTTACTAGCTGTGTATAATGAATTAATGATTTTTTTGCAGATGCACCTACTATTTGGAGTGGAGGATTTACGCAGGTAGAATCTTACTTGCTATCAGTAGTCTATAATATATTGGAAGAGATATTGTCTTTTGTAGCGTGATCAACAGCAGGCTTTTTTCACCACTGGTGAAATCTACTATGATGAAGTGCAGCAGCGTGTTGCTTACATTCTTTTGGACAATGAGGGCCAAAGTTCAGAGAAATTGCATATCATTGCCCTCTATAAAGAGGTATGGACACGATGGTAGAATAGTGGGGAATAGCTCTGACAGCCTCAGTCCAGGGTCTCCCTCCCTCCTCTTTTGCTCTCTCTCTGCACTTTCAAGACCACGCCTGCACTTATGATGTAATCCTGACACGTGTGTATATACTGAAACCTTACATATTCATTATTGAAAAATACTTGCATGCATTAAAGTAAGCACACATTCACTCAGCTTTTGAGTTACACGTGTGGACTTCCTTTATGCTCCCTAGGATTTGATTTACACAATAAATCTGGAGACCGAGGCCTGTGGAGTTCAGAAGTTGGGAAGGACGTTCATACCCATTCAAGTCCCTGTAAATGCCACTTTTGTTGGAGACACAATCCTGGGAACTTCAGACCTGACTCTTGGTGACGGAGTTGAGGTAGAAACATGGCAGGGGAAATTCACAGATCCGAATGGTATATTATAACATGAACTCTATGCATGTTTTACAATATACTTCTAAATTTTGAAGGTTTCTATCAAGTTGTGGTGACTAGAAGAGGGTGCATTCCACTCAATGATCTGTTTGTCAGTGACGAAATAGGAACTGTTGAAACTTTGTGAGTTCAAGATAATTCCATTTCCAATCTTTCTCATTTTTTCCCACAGTTTCTCTAATATCGTTGGAGGGATTTCTGACCCCAACGTGTTTGTCCCTCCTGGAGCCTGTACTGCCTCATAGATGCCAGTCCAGATGATTAAGACCCTCAGACTCTGTAGTGTATGCACGAGTTTCCCGATAGAATTTGTAGCTCTATTTCCTGTGTTGCGATTACCTTGTATCTCACAAGTTAGAATGTGTCTACCGGCCTTGTGTGTGACTACGCTTTACCTGCTCTTTCATTTCTCAACTCATCTCTTTCCCGACTCCGACTGAGTATGAGAAACTCCACGTGCATACACTATTTTTTATGATGTAAAGTTAGTTTATACGCTATGTCATTGAGCGAAGGTATATCGCACCCTCCCTCACCTAGTACCAATGCATTGGGAAGATAGCAAGAAGAAACACTCACAATCGTTCGGATGAAACAAGATGAGAAAGCCTTGACTGGTGTATAGGGAGTGAAAGATTCATGTATGCCAGAATTTAAGCCCTAACCGGTGCAGCGAAGTCACAGGACAGCTCCACAGATAGCCATGAGGAAACCACGTGTGTGCGCATGCGCATCAGTACTTACACTCAGCGCGCGCATGCGTAGAGAGTATCACGCGCTCCGGCCTCGTTGTCGTACGTGCAGCAGACTGAAAGTTTGTCAAGATGCGTGTTGCAGTCGTGTGTGTTGTTCTCTCTCTTGCTGCCCTGGCCTACAGCCAAAGACCGGCACCCTGTAGTAAGTAATACGGTATTCGGATTTTTCAGTGGGGAAACAGGAGGCTAGATGTTACTTTTTGTTCGAAGCAAGTAGAGATAATTCTGTCACGGCGGCGGTTTTAACTGCCCCTGTCTCGGCGGGTCGCCGTTGTGCAGTGCAGCGGTTGAATGCCGCGATGCGAGCGTATGGAACGCTAACACATCACGGCGTAATATTGCAGCTAATAAGTCGTCCCGTCCGGCACATAAGACGTCACTGAACACATAAATTATTAGCCGGTAGTCCCGTTGATATTACCCGTAAAATACTGTCATTCAGTGCGTCTTGTGTGCCGGACGGGACGACTCATTTATTCGCCGTTTTGGCCGCAATATTACGCATAGAATGCCGTGATGTGTAAAAAATGCTTTTGCTACGTTTAGCGTTCCATACGAGCGATGGTGCTTTGGTTTCCACAAACCCTGCCTTCATTTTTCCGGCTGCAAAGGTAACTTGTCGTGCGAGAACGTTGAAAATGAGGATCAGCTACTTAGCTAGTGCAGGACCATCAATGCAGGGCTAGCGAGACATTTTGTTCGTGGGAATATTTTAGTGTAGATCAGGCTGTCATCAAGTGATTAACTTGTAAAGTAAGCCTTCACACGATGAAGTTGCTACAGCTTTTGCTACCTTTTCTAGGCTGCAAAAACAGGTTCATTTGCCGTTTTGAAGAAGAGCAAACGTATCTGGCATGAAGTAGATACCAGCGCCATTTACAATTCATTTCTTGCCCAAGGCATTGTTTACAAACTTGTCTTGATCAACTCGTATCATAGTTAATTAGTATACCAAGTTTTATTGTTAGAGGGCCTGGCATAAACGTTAATCGATGGGCTGTGTATGTCTTTAGTATAATGTTACCCCAGCAACTATGACGCAATTATATTTAGTAGTAGCACCCACTTAGAGTTCCATCATTACGCACGCTGCCTGTCATGTCCATGCGAATCTAGCCAGCGAGAGAACTATGGTCTGCTCAGAGCAATTCACTGCGCTCTTCCATGCCTGACAGAGGATGTATATACCTCTTTCCAATCTTCGTGGTTCCAAAGTGCAAGTGTGTAAATTGGCTTGTGCAGATACAGTCGAGTTTTGTGTGCTAAAAAATTCGCCTACTACTAGTAAATTTCTTTACTTGCAGCTGCACAGACGGAGTGGGTGGCAAGGGTTTTTCAGGTGATCACCCTATTGCTGCACAAATACAACTGCAAGGGTCACTCCTTTTCTCTGATCCTTTTTATAGCGTGATCGTAACCGTCAGTTTGAGGATACTGGCCGATTGGTGTATGATGCTTCGGGCCAACGCATTCTATACGTCTTTGAGGAGTTGGAGCCCCAAAGAGATGTGGTGTATGATTTACAGCTCTTTAAGGAGAAGGTAATGCCTATAAGGTTCTTGTTGGTGGGTTTGCACATCTCTCTCAACAACGTCGCCCCTCCTCTATTCCTCTTCCCTCTCTCCCTGTAGAAAAGATACACAATGGACCGCAACACAATGAAATGTACTATTACAGATATCACTGACGATTTCAGGCCCATTCAGATCCCCAACAATGCCACTTTTGTCGACAAATTAGTTTTGGGATCTAATGCAGAGGCAGATACCGGGGTTACGATAGTGCAGTGGAGGGGAAACACCACAAACCCAAGTGGTATGTATGCCAATTCCAGATATATTATTATAGGACAGCATGTGTGACTGGTTATAATATTGACTGCAGGTGAATATTTTATTCAAGTGACAGATACTGGTTGTTTTCCAATCAATGACTTCTTCTATGAATGCAGAACGTGATGACCTGTTTGAAAATTTGTAAGTTGGTGGCTAGGGAGATAATTAGGTTCTTTGTTCAATAAATCAGGGTTTACGACCGATAATTATGTGCTTATTACCATATTGCATATCCTCAGCTTCTATGACATTACTCTTGGATTCGATCCAGATGATTTTATCCCTCCCAAGGAGTGTGGCAGCCTAGAATGACTCGATACATGAACAAATTAAACGAATTATGGCACTTGCCTATGACTTGATTATATAGTGTTATAGTAGTGTATTGCGTAATTATGAAGTGGTTTATTGATCATTGTTTACCTTAACCTGCAGGATTCCTAATAAGGTATAGAAAATTGTATTAGGGCTCATTCCTTTAAAATTGCAAGCCTGCACACACACATTCTTAATTATCCACTTCCTGGTATAATATATCAAAGCAGTAGCACATGCAGTACACATGATTGGGGTTTTACAGAGATCAAAGCAAAGCTCTAATGAGTCAGTGCAAGTATGTCTTCACATGTATATATATAGTCAAGAGTTTGCAGTTTAGATGAGGACGGGAACGTTAGCAGACTGCAGGTACGTCTGGAGGAAGCGCGTGGCCTCATCTGACAGGCCGGCTATCATCTTGGGCACCTTCCCCGGGTGCTGCGCTGAGAGTCGTGCAGTGACTGTGCCAGGTGGGCCTTGGTGTCAGGGACGGCCGATTCAAACGGGTCGTGTTCTTTGGACCCGGCGTACACCAGCTGCGAGAAGGCCGTCTGATACCAGGGATGTCCTCGATGTCGATATAGTGTTCGTCGGGCGGGAGGGAGTCGTCTTCGGGGAGCTCAAACAGACTGATGAGAGCCTGAAGAAGAGGTGTCCAGAGAGATGCACACGGTTCCATCAGCATGGCCGGTGTCTCGGTCAGAAGCCTAGTGATCCCAACCGCACATATCTTCCGCTCGGTGCTCCCGCTCACCTTCTGGACGTCCTGCAGGTAGAGACGCTCCACAACCATCTTGAACATCTGCGGTTGAATGCTCTCGATTTTTTCAACGAGCGCCGGACCGCCGAACCGACCGGCAAACAGCGAGAAAAACACCACGAGCCCCTTCACGTATTTGGTGGTCTTGCTTCCCTGCAGTCGTTGAAACAGCACGATGAGGATGTTCTTTAGGTGCGCGTTGAGAGTCGACGGCTCCACATGCTCGACCAGACTCCCGAGCAGGTAGAATCCCTCGTGGTCGTTTGACTTGGACGCGATGAGCTTCTGGAAGACGCCGAGAAGCGAGGGGAGCTTGTCGTCTGCAACGACCTTGTCCGGTGCCTTCTGAATGAAGGCCTGGAGTAGCCGGACGAGGGCCGGGACATTTCCCTGTCTCTCCCACAGTGTAGGAGTCAGCAGGAGAGGGTAGATGACCATGTAAGCCCCGGGCACAGGCAGCGGTCTCACCTCCAGCAGAAGCGAGAGGATCTGAAACATGTAGGGTAGGAACTCCGCCACGTCCCTCACGAGTACACTCTCCACGATGGGAAAGAGGGTGCTCTCGAATTTTTCGGCCCGTTGTTGGTCCGTCTGGCAGGTGTTTCTGATGATGCAGGACAAGGCCTCAAAGAGGTAGTGATTAAAGTGGGGTTTGCTTGGGTTCTGGCTAACTTCGGCCAGTTTCCCTGCAAGTTCACAAGAAGGCTCTCGGCAAAGGGGGCGAGGTGATCTTGCATGGCTGACATGCAGCGCAGGAGGCATTTCATGGCGTATTCGTTCAGGTCTGAGCCCTGGAGCTTGAAGATGCCCAGCAAGCTCTCTGCGATAGTCCTGAACAGAGGCTGAAGCTGCGACAGCGCAACAACCGGCGCCTTTTCGGCGTCTCTGAGGACGAGCATCTTCTCTATGCAGTGAGCGGCGTAAGTATGCACTACGTGACTGGGGCTCTTTAGATGGACTGCAACAAGAGGGAGACAGCTAACGAGGAGGTCCTTGGGGAGGGTACTGCGGAAAGTGGTGATGAAACGGATGGCATCGGCTCGCAGGATGGGTTGTGACATAATGTCCGGTTTCTGTAGCTCTGCGATGCACTGAGAGCGTAGGATGTCGGGGACGTTCACCAATTCGCTCGTCTTCGTGATGCCGTGTTTCGTCGTCTTTGAGCGCATTGCGATCGCGGCAATGAGGTAGAGGGCAGCGTCTTTCGCCTTCCAGTTCTTGCCCGGGTCACGTTCGTACTGCTGCAGCATGACCGCGATGTACCCGCTGAAAATCCCGATCACCTGCCCCTCGAAAAACCTGCAGAGCCCGCGGACCAGATTGCAGGCGGAGTAGCGTCGTGTCCCCACGTCCGATCCCTCCAGGTCCCGCCTCACGTATTCCTCGGGGTTGTCCTCAAACAGCTCCTCGTCGGCCTCGCGGAAGTACATGTTCGGGACGATGACCTTCTCGCAGATACTGGTGAGCGTCGATTCGTTGGAGAACAACTCCTTGTAGCACTGTCGCTCGCAGACCGACGCGAGGAACTCGAGGGCACCGCTCACCAGGAGATCGTGCTTCGGTTTGGTGTCGGTCGTGACCAGCAGCGTCCAGATCGACTGGACAAAGTTCTGGACGTACGACTCAAAGTCCTCGTCGTACTTCTGCGCAAACATGGCCACGATCTCGCAGATCTGAGCCTTGACCAGCTCGAGGGGCCCCGGTTCTTCATCGCTGTCCGTCTCGAGGAGCTTGTTGTCGGTGGTGAGGAGCGTGTGGAAGTGGGCCATCCACGGCTCCAGGTTCTTCTCCGCGAAGTGGTCGGGGAGCTCCTGAGACGTGAGGCTCATGAACGTCTTGCAGATGAGCAGCAGAGAGCTGAAGAGGACCTGCACAAACATGACCCCAATACGGCATCATAACATGTACAGTATAGCAATACATAAACACTGGGCATGGGTAACCAAAAAATCCATTAAAATTCGGACAGTATGATACACAGAGGTTGAGTAGAGCTCACCTTGAGTGCCGGTGGGTTCTGTGCATGCTGTGAGGCCAGCTGCATCGTGGACTGAAAGAGCTCTGAGAACGGTGTCGCGAAACTATCCAGCACAAACTTGATCTCAACCCACAGCTCCTGCGACTTGAACTCGTGCCGGTAGCGCCTTGTAAGAGAGTGGGCTGTGCGCAACACACCGTTGATCTTGTGGAAATCTCCGCCGCGGAAGTGCTCGACCATCTCCTGGAGGAGGCCCTGCCAATTATTGGGGAAGTCTTCCCGGCCGATTATGGTGATCGCGTCACTCAACTGCCGCTGGACCACGTCTGGCGTCTTGAGCATCAGGCCCACGATGTTCTTTTTGATGGCTGCTCGGTCCGTGTTGGAGACACGGTTTGCCTCGTCAGGGACCACCCGCCAGTTCCTCTTGACAAAGTTCTTGAAGTTGATGGCGGCCGCCAGGCGGATGGTCATATCTGCAGACTCCATGTCTGCCAACTGCAGCAGGAGAAGTGCATAGTTCTCGGTGCCCTCCAGTTGCTCGAGGTATTTCTCAGCCGGTTTCCGGACGTTGAAGTCGGTGGAGAGCGTCTGGTTCAGGTAGCCGGCCAGGCCTTGCAGGTTCTCGGGCGTAGCCTGCATCTTCCCCTGCGAAAAATCCCCTCCAGTTAACGCACACCTTAAAGTGGCGGCAAACTAAAGCGATGTGATGTGTGCGCAGTGACCGAGTCACTGCACAAGCTGTGCAAGTGGAAATGAAGTGCATATAGTTTAATTGCCTCACCACGATCAGCCTAAGCCCCGAAGTTACAGACAAATGTTCGTTCCCTGTTCCCGGATCGCCTCCGAGCTGTCCAGATGATGGTTGTGCTGAATCAGCGTTTTGTTCTAAATAGTGCCCAGCATGCGCGTGGCGAACCTGCTAGCTCTTGCCTCTGCCGCTTTCGCGTCGTGGCTGGCCACCTTCGTATTCCAATGCTATTACCAAGGTCTTCCCGGAGCGCCCTCTGTACACCCCAGAGACGGCGAACCTCCGTATCCGGGAGCAACAAACGACAACCTTTTCTGGTTTCTTCAGGTGCAGATCAATGTGAATACATATGAAACGACCCTATACATGTCTCCCGTGCAGATATCGGACATACATCTGAGCCTCGTGAACGACTTTGAAGTGAGGGAGGATCTGGAGTCGTTCTGCACCAGGACGGTTTCCACTATCTCACCAGCTCTTGTCCTTGTCACTGGTATATAGCTACAATATACATTGACAGCCCGATGCACCCAGAAAACTGGGGGAGCCAGATACACACATACATACGTTACGATTTGCTCATGTCTTTCTTGCCGACCTCCAGAAACTTACTAAACTCATACCAACCCCCTTCCCCTGGTATTGTTTATACATATATAGCATGCCTAGAAGGTATATATATTCACCCTTACATCCGAGGGTGCATATTGGAATGCTCGAATTTTCATCATTCAGCCAATTGCGGCTTCTTATTTCTAGAGCATGTGGCGTTTGAAATGCTTGCCTCCGTCTCCCAACAGGTGATCTGACTCACGGCAAGTTCAGTGGAGGGCGCTACTCGCAGCAGTTCGAGGAGGAGTGGAGGGTGTATGGAGAGGTTCTGGCAGAGAGTGGTGTTAGAGACAGACTGCCCCTGGCTTGACATGCGGGGCAACCACGGTCAGTCTGTATGCTACTCACAGATCATGGGAGTCAGTGACGTATTTCTCGTCTTCAGATGACTTCGATGTGGAGTATCGCTCTCACTCCAGCAACATCTACCTGTGAGTCCTGTACAAAAGTGCATTCATAAAGTCAATGGGGTATAGGTATAGAAAGAGGGGAATGTTTTAGCAAGTACAAAAAAATTATGTAAAAAAATTATGGTGGGGTAGATAGAGTAATGGAAAAATCACGCATCTCTATCGCGATTTTTTGCTCGCCAGTCAATGTGGCTCCATCTGTAGATATAAAATTTCTCACATACTCACACACACACATGCATTGTATTTCCAAAACAGGCAGTACTCGTCGGGTTACCATGGACACCAGGAAAGCACCCACTCCTACAGCTACACTCACACCACCTCGTTTGGGAGCTACAGGTTCATCGGCATGGATGCCTGCCCCTCCCCCGGTCCTCGGAGACCTTTCAACTTCTTTGGAGTTCTTCACGACGTGAGACATGTGCTTGCTCTGTCTGGGTTTGCACTAAGACTCAATATTTCCCACTACATTTGTAGGATTCCAGTGGAAACTGTTGCCCCAGACTAGTCGTCCAATAAGAACAGTAATAATTCACATCCCATAAGCACAGCACCGTATCCAGTAATCATAGCTACAGGACTATGTATAAATAGGGACACCATCAGACGTGGTACGATACGGTGAATAACGATAGTGCTAAGACATTCAACACTCAGTGTAGTTAGACGATGCTCACTTAGAAGTATGGCATAATCATATTTCACCAGCTTGTATGGGGCTTACATAGGTTGTCCAAACTAAGAGGAAGACACTCTTTTTGTCATTATTCAGGAGGACCTCTCGGTGTTAGAATCTCTAGAAAACCACCACCCCTCCTCCTCCCCTCCCCTCAACACCACGGTCTGGTTCAGCCACTATCCGACGGCCACCATAGCAGGGGACCACGCGACCCTCCGCCGCCTCATGTCGTCCTCCGTGGCCCACGTCTGTGGCCACCTCCACGACCTCCTCGGTCTCGTACCGACCATGTACACACGTCACCCCTCGGGCCACCTCGAGCTAGAGCTGGTCGACTTCAAGGACAAAAGAGGGTACGTAACTGTATATACAATGGGGGAACCCCGAGGGATTTGACCATCCATGATCCTACAAAACATTTTTCCTGCCGCAAAGTTTTCTCCCTCAAATTTTTTCCTACCGTATTCTGTGTATGTTATAGACTTTCAGTTTTTTTTAAAGCCCAGCACACAACTGGCATTAAGATTGTGTATAGCTACCCACCATAGAGTGTACACTGAAAGGACCATGAGTATAATGCAGTGTAATGTATGCTAAAGTACTATCCACCCATAAGGACACAGAGAATATGGTGTTGTGCAGGTACAGACTCGTGGCAATAGACCACGATCTCTTCTCCTTCGTGGACACTAGACTGGACCACTGGCCTCTGGTCCTGGTCACCAACCCCAAGGACTCCCGTTTCTCTGTCCCAGGCAGAGAGCCACTGGGTCGCATCCTCCATTCCACCCACGTCAGGTCACTAACAATCAATACCTTAGTAGTGGACAGTGTACAGTCTTAAAGGCAAGCAAAGGGGTTGTCAATCCCCTGTCTCTCTCTAGCATGCATTGTATGGGATTTTGGGGGGACATTTTGAGTATGCAGTCCTTTCAATGCTACAAAAATTGCAATGATTCATTGAGCCAATACTGAATCCTTCTAGTAGGATGCAAATTTGAGACTTACAAAACATCGTACTTTAAATCACTTTTTATGTGATCTTGTCTTTGTGTCAACATTCCTTAGGGTGCTTGCATTCTCTCCCTACGGTGTCAAGTCGGTGCGAGTGTGGCTGGACGGTCGTCCCCTACCCCCTGCCACTGGGGACCAAGAGGGACCACTGTATACCACTCCGTGGGATCCAAGTCGTCTGGCCAGTGGTCTCCATTCAATCACTGTAGTAGTTGAGGTGAAATACTTATCCTCAACGCAGCAGGAGTTTTTACCCACAGGATGTTCTGGCTAGAGTTGTGTATGTAGTGTGTGGTTTGCTGCTTTTTCATAACACTATAGTTAGCACTCTGTGTTTTAAACATGGTATATATAGTGTTTCGTGCTTGTGTCTAGATTGATGTGTGTGTAATCTTTGTGGCACAGGATAAGGAGGGGAATGTTGGCAACTCGAGTCAGCAGTTCACTCTGGATGGCAGCTATCTGGCTACTCCTCTGGAGAGACTGCCTCGACTACTGCTGCTTACTGACTTCAAATCACTCGTGAGAATGAAATAATGGATCAGGGGGGTGGGAGGGGGAGCGAAGGCTGTTCACAACACTTGTGCAGCATGCACATCAGCTGGTAGAGAGCTCTGCCTAGAATGCGTGTTGAGGGTTCGAATCCCACCCTGGGCAGCTCTTTTATCGTTCCCAAAAAAAGATTTGTCCCAGGTTCAGTTGTGTTGCTGCCTACACTAAAGGGAGGTGGTGTGCTCCTGTTTGTTCTTAAGTGTGTGTAGTATTATGTTATGGGTGTTTGCTGTTGCAAATCGTGGTCCCAAAACATTCAATGTGGACACGAAATGTTTACAGTTGCGACCACCCAACTCCATAAACAGACTGAATTGTTTCTGTTTCAGCTTCAGATGGTGTTTCTGTTTGTGTGGCTATCTCTGCTGGCATCTCTGGTCCTCTCCTGGATCAACAGAGGTCAGTAGGTCATGTGACTTGGTCATGTGATCACCTGATTTGACATGTGATTCCAGCACATTGTCACATTACCCATTTTGATGGGTACTGCATCTGGTTTCCCCCCCACTCAGCGCAGCCAGTGTACCTTCAGCCACTAGTGAGAAAAAACTCCGTTTTCTTGCCTCTGACATTTCTAATCTTCTACCTTGGATTAGGTATAATTATATAGTACTATATCATTATGTACATATGAGTATGTGTGTAAGGAAGTCCACACTCAAAGTACGTGTATGTCCCAGTTGTGAAAAATATGCAAAATTGCAGGTGGGCACACAGAAACACTGTAAACCTCATACAAGGTCTTGTTAAAGTCTCAAAAGGTGCACATGGTCACACAGATAATCCTTATGCACAGTTGTACAGGGTGTGCTGATGCACATGGGGAGAGGGGTGAGCATGAAAGGAAGTGGTGGTATTCATTGCAGTCACATGCTTTTGGCTGTGTAAACTGGTCTGTCATTTCTATCACTGGGTGGTATATGTGTGGGCAGGGATGGGGGGAGGACATGTGTGACTGTACTCAGTCACTGGGTGGTATATGTGTGGGCAGGGATGGGGGGAGGACATGTGTGACTGCACTCAGTCACCTTTGTGTTACTGTTAGCAGGTTGAGTGGGGGGAGATCAAAGAAAGAACATTGGCTCAGCAGGTGAATACGTTTTTTTGAGCCTCAAGGTCTTTGGGTCATGCTTTTACAAGTTGGGCACAGCTACATGGCTTTTAGCAGCTACAGGTCTTTGGGGGTCCAGCTGCATTGTACATTGTACATACTTACTTACTTTAGCTAGGGTCGTCTTGTCTCAGTCACTGAGTGTGTCTGGCTAGAGTATATGTAACATGGGGTGCTACATCTCTTCCAAAGCCCACAAAATTTTTACAAAACATTAATTTTTACTCCCTCGACAGAAAATTGATGCTTAAAATTGTGATCTTGTACTTACATCACTTTTACAGACCAATATGCTCATGCTACAGCTAGCTGTGTGTGTACATCTTTCTAGTGTGATGGGCTTCCTTTGTTGCACAAAGAGTGGTCAGATTGTAGAGTAGAGGGTATTCACTAATGTCAACACTGGGAGAGCTTCAGTGGCCTGATTTCTACACCTTGCACTTTTATCAGCGGCCCTGCATGCCTTGGAAATGTGATAATGTGAATAGAGCGACCTTCCCCCATGCACCGTTAGAAACCAACCACTCCATTCCCAATGGACGTATATAATATATACATGTGTGTGTAGATAAGAGAAAGTTTGCAGGTTGCACTTTAAAAAAATTTTTTTCTAAATAGCATCAGACTTGTATAAATGCAGCTATGTATGACATCTCCTCTCCGAGGTCCGTGGTGTGTAGGTGAGATAATGACTGGCGTCTACGGGCTCATCTCAGTTCACGGGATACTAGTCTCACAACACTTCATTCCAGGCTCCCTCACCTACCTCTTTGGAATGTTCCAGGTGGGCTAATGACCAGTTTATATAGTCCAACTGGATTATATGTACTCACAGCCATAACAGAGCGAGGCCCTTTGTCTGCATACATCTACAGCTGTGTACAAACTTGCCTGGCTTCGGTATACATCATGATGATGTAGGCCCCAAGTAGTCCCACCCAGTAGGCTACTCTAAAAGAAGAAGACCCCAAAGTGTCCCACAATACTTACTATGTAGCACCCACTATTCTAAAAGTCAAAGTTAGAACTTGGAGGCTTCAGATGCTAAGTATATTGGCCACCAAAGTGTCACCAAAAACTCTCTCCCCCAGCTCATCCTGTGGTACATACCCCTCATCCTCTACCTGAACCGCCTCCTCTCCCTCCCCCATTCCTCCTCCCCCTCCTCCTCTCGTCTCCGACCTCTCCTCTGTCACTCCGCCATGTTCTCACTCTTCCTCTACCACTGCGGCTGGCTCCTCACCTTTGCCCCCTACGGCTCTGTAGCTCTCGTCCTCAGTCCAGGAGTATCATGGACACTGCCTTTTAGCCTATACCTTGTCCTTAGATCATGGAGAAGATAGTGTAATGCATTTTGGTTAGGGTATCATGGTGTGTGTTTTTATTTCCCAAACAATTTCATGAGTATCTTTGGATTTGCCCGTAACTAACAGCTCCTGCACAAAATTGCAAAGAAACCTGTCCTGGACAGCACAAAAACAGATGCCTTCCTTCAAAATTTTTCATCTTGCTTTTGGTCTTCCACCGAGGCATTTAGGCCAGTTTGACAATAGAACATCATTTCACTTCATCATTACAATAGCAGGTCTGCATAATATTATTATGATGATGGAAAAACAGATAACCTGAAATCCACACTCAAAAAACGCAACAAAACTCATTCACAGACTCCATAAGTAAGTTGATTATAATCCACACTCAAAAAACGCCAACAAAAACTCATCATTCACATTCATTCTTACAGACCACTTCACAATGTATATAATGTAGCTTGTGTGGTGATGAACAGAACTTAAAAACGAAATCTAAAATCGTGACTACACTGGAACTGCAACTGATCAGGTGGGAGAATCAACCGTTTCCTGTCGTCTCAGTCACTGCGGCTGCATCACCACCACCAATAGACTCTGGTTCCCTCGAAACACTCTCAGGTTCGGTCTCAGACTTGGTCATCTGTTCAGTTTCCGTGTCCTCTCGACTAGAGTCTCTTTGGCTTGACTCATCGCCTGCGAGCCTCTCTTCACCTCCTACCCCCTCTGCAGTCGCACCTTCCTCTCCATCCCTTGCCTCACCAGGAACCCTCTCCTCCTCTGTCTGACTGTCATGCTCACACTCTGGCATTCCCACCTCACTTTGCCTCTCGTTCTCTCCCTCTCGCACCATTCCATCCTCCGCCCCCTTTTCCCTTCCTTCCTTCACTTCTTCATCTGCCACCTGTCCGTTTTCCCTCTTTTCTTCTGCCTCCCCACCCTCCCCCACCCCATTCTTCTTGTCTTCCTCTCCCTCCTCCCTCACCTCCCCACCCTCCTCCATCTCCCCAATCTCCCTCCCCCCTCCTCCTCCATCTTCCCTCTCCTCACTACTCTCCATGATCATCCTGTCTCTAATGCTGCACCCCAGCTCCCCGGCGGACAAACTATGTTTCATTGTCTTTAGCTGAGAATGCAGTTCCTTCTCTCCGTCTTTGCCAGCTTCGTCTCCATTGCCGCTCTCCTCTCCCTCCTCCTCTTCTTCCTCCTCTGTCGCAGTTCCGTTGGTCTCTCTCCCGGCTTTCCCGCGTCTCGAACGAGCACTTTCTGAGCGGCGGCCATTTTAGCAGCCCGAGCCGAGGATTGCAGCGCTCGCAGATGGTGCGCATGAGCGCATGCACATGGCCTGGTGGAGGTCTTGCGGTCCAGTTGAGCTCTGTGTTTGTTACCTTCTCAAGTCTTCGTGTCAAATTAATAGGGGCAGTCGTGTATGTAAGCAGTGCACGAAACATTGCTGTCACATATTATTTAAAATCTATAAACAACCTGCTATAGGAGGTGGTAGATTGGGCGGTCGGATATGAAGATGGCGGCAATACACATATCACACTGTGTTTGTACAATGAACCAAAATGGGCGGTTGTATTAGTTATGTATATACTGCAATTGTGCCCAAATAGGTATATGAGTGTGCAATCTTTTAGTAACTCACAAAGAGAGTGGAGCGATAAGCTGAGGAGAAAGCTCACACGCTGGAAATACAAAACCATGAGACCCAACACACACACACATCCCCCATCGGGCGGCGCACCGCTGTATGAGGGGAACTGTAGAGCGCTCTCATTGTCCCCTCCACCACTTATCGGCCAGCCAGAATCTCCGTCCTGAGCGGCTCTGACTCATGCCCTCGTAGCGCTGGAGGCTGGAGGTTCTCTTGATTGGCGTGAACACTCTCACAAAGGGCCTTCCTTCAGTTGTGGCGGGTGGAACGGGGTCCTCTGTCTGCCAGACACCATGGTAAACACTCCAGCGCGGGAGGAGAGGGAAAGAGGAATGGATCTATATACAGCAGCGAGACTCTAAACGTAGTGCCACACATTCTGTGCAGTGTGTCCTTTGACGGTAGTTGAGGAGTAGTGCAGGAGTTTGAACCAACGACTTACAGTGGAGTGTCAGTTGTGTTGTTAAGTCTTGATTCTTGATTGGTCACAGGTGTCTTCGGCTATGAGGCTGAACACACGGCCACCCATAACAGCACAGGAAATTGGAAATTAGTCTCACAATTAGGTGAAAAGGTCTCCCCCGAACCCCACCCCCACGAGGAGATAAAGGGTGTTAGTTGCACTGCCGCTGACTCATCATTGTCGAGTGCATGCGCAAACAACAAGTTGTGTTATTCACAGAAAAGTGTAGAGGTCACACGAGATTGCATTAAAATCAGGGTTGATTGGTGACTTGATGCTTCATCCTGTGCAAATTAATGATTCGAGTTGTCTCAAAAGAACGACTGTGTGAGTCAGCACAACCAAAGAAATCGCTCAAAGGTCACCAGACCCTCTTCCGTGAGGGCGGGGTCTTGGTACGAGACTATACACCGACAAAGAGATGAGGAAAAACGGCACCAGCGGGTGGTCCCTCTCCTCTCACTAGTTTTAAGGGGGTATCCTGAGGGGGTCTACAGTATTGGGAGGTACACGAAGCCCTGGTGGAGGGGAAGAGCTCGGCGTTTGCTGCGGGCTCCATTAGAAGATCCTCAACATCCTTGCCCGTCCGGACGGCACTCGGGGAGAAACAGTCGCACGTCCGCAACTCCGCATCGAAGTCGGTCGAGATTGAGCCTGTCAATGTCGTGTGTGTGCGTGTGTGCGTGTGCATACATGTTGTTGCAGACAGGCAACGTGAGTGAACCAGCTCGTGTATCAAGGGCAGCTACATATGTATGCAACTACCAAGAGACGGAACACTGACTCGGAATGCAGCAGCACGAGACGTTGAACAATCGCGAAAGCGCTCTATGAAGCTGTTAACTTTTTTCACAACATCATTTAGGGGTAGGGATCCACATGCGAAGTCTCAGAACAATCTGCACACGTTGTATTCTGCTGAAGCATGTGATCTAATTGTTCTCCCTAGTCAAGCTTTTCTTCTATACTGCAGTGCATGCTTTTTCCTGTTCTCACCTGGCACCAGTGGCTGTTGCACATGTTCCAGAGAGCGGACATGAGCGCCAGTTCGCATGCGTCCGTTCTCTCTCGTGAGGAACTCTCGTTCTGTCGCGACATGACCGCACTCACGGCCCAGACACAGTGTCGTCGTAGATGTAGAACCCCACGAGGAGACAGGTATATTGAGTGTGTCTCCGTGTGCCTGGAGGGCCAGGGCGAGAGATGAGACGGGAGGGAGGGACGCGGAGAGCAGAGGGATGAGAGAGAAGTGAGAATGAGGCAGCGTATACGACAACCGTAGAAGTAGAGGTCTCTGAATCTGAATTGCTATACTGTCACCGTATGGGTGTTCGATAGCACACACATCTCATACTGTAATATAACAGCCATGTGTATTGATTGTGAGTAAATGACTTGTTGCAGCCTACAATCAACTAGGGACGAGAAAGTGAGGCGGCAGGGTCTAGCCCCTTCCCTTACGTCATAAGACGGGTTCTGCGAGGATAGGAACCATGGAAGAGAGGGGAACACCTCTCCGCATGAGAAAAGAGGAGGAAGAGGTTTTTTGACTCGCGTGTGCAGCAGATGACTGTTTCTAGTCATAGGAGTCATTATACCTCACCACCACACAGTATGGCAACATGAGCGCTCAACACACAGTATAGCAATGAGAGGAACCGTACGGCACAGATGCTTACACTCGACAGCAACGTGGTGTAGATTGACGAGTAAAGCTCTTTAGAGCTTTCCAACGTTGCGAAAGTGCGCAGAGGAATAGCTGTGGAGGAGGGTGAACATTAGGTATGTATATTTACGGCGTTGGAAACCCTCTTATTCAGACACCAATCACAATGGGAAAGAAGGAAGTTTGTCACTATTTTGCCCTAATATTATGAAGGGTTTAAAATTGCATTGCAAGAAAACTGTTCAAGGACCGTTCTTGGGGGAGGAAGGTGGTCCTTAGAAGAGAGGGTGTTCCTCGTTTCAAGGGACCCCTTAGAGAGGTGTTCATTGGCGGAAATACCCCTTAAGGATTGGTGTGGGTTGTCCTCATTTCAGGGGTACAGACCCCTTTAGAGAGAGTTCCAGTGTAGAAAAGTATAACAACACCAAAGGCACAGAGAGGGAGGAGAGAAAGAGAAAGGAGAGGGGGAGGAAGGGGGAGAAGAGATGACCACCATCAAGAGACAGGGGGGGGGAGCCGGTCAGAGCTCCAGCTGGGACCTGTCAAACCACAGGGGGGGGAGAGCAGGTTGGCCTTGGAAGGATATCGGGAGACCATGGCCAATCTTAGTTAACAACTTCAAACACATGCGAGGAATAAAAAGGGGGAAGAAAATAAAGTGACGAACATCTTTAAATTTGGCTATCAAAAATTTACAGCCACGCACCTTTGGAGGGAAAACACCAGCTTTATGAAAACAGCAAAACATCGCACAAATATTCCCCACCAAGACTGTATGTGTGTGCTACACGGTATTGTACAGGTACAAATAAAGGGTAGGTGTATATTATGTGTACCTATTGTTAGGGTTTTCCAGAAGGATTTTGGGTTTGTATCTCTCAGTGAGGAGGTCTGTAGGGCTAACGCCAATTAGGCATCACCTGCAGCATCCGATCTCGGCTATCAGTGGACCTGGAACACTGAGGGGCGGGGGGGAGGGAGAGAGAAGGAGAGAGAGAGAAGGGAGGGGGATTGAGAAATGGAAGGAGGACAGGAGTCAAGAAAGGTGAGGAAGAAGGGTAGGTGGAAGAGGAGGAGAGGGACATGGCGCGAAACGGGGAAAAGGCGACAGTGGAAAAGGCGAAAAGACCAGAGGACAAGGCGACCAGAAAATGGAGGTACTGGGCAGCGCGGTGTAGCAGGGAGGGGGGAGAGATGAATTGGACAAGGTGGTGGTGGCGGACCAAAGTAATCATGATAACTGACTAGTTCAGAGATTCTACGAGCCACTGTAGCAAGCCATTAACTAGCTCTACATACAGTAGAAACCTCAGGTATGTACGTATATACAGGGGCAGCTTGGGGTGCCCCGCACAAGTGTGATAAAAAGCTTAGGTCATTATCACATACTCAGGTTGGTTGCAGAAACTGCCCTGGTAAACTGAGCTACACGCGGCTCCTGTTGACAGTTCTACTAGCTTAAAGCTCGTGCCAAAAGAAAATATACACAAAAGGCAATAGCTATTTGCTCAGGTTAAATTATAATAGATTTCTACAAAATGAGAACTGACAGAGTTGGTGGTCTTGGCAGTCTCTGGGTAATCATGAGTATTGGATACATTCACTCTTTCCCCATCTACACACCAACACACATGAAATAGACAAGTGTGATGCCAAGAGGAAAAGATGCACACACACACGCACACACACACACACACATGCACATCCGATATCGACCTGTACACGTACTAGAACTAAGAATATATGTGTGTAGCAAGACACACCCAAGGCTTGGTTGGTGTTTGTAAGCTCAGAGGTAGTCGCTCGACCTAGATGTAAGGCGTTGGCCTTCAAACCATAGCCACACCGCCAAATGACAATACTTCACGCATAACGCCACACACAACACCAGCGCTAACCACAATGGTGACACTAATACATGATTCGGGCAATTGGCAAGGGGAGAGAGCGTTGAGAAACAGGGGTCAATACAAAGAGAATTGCATAATTTCGAACAATGCACACAAAGAGTATTG
>CASHTH010000345.1:0-23951 GCA_030341885.1 Geodia barretti
AGGAGTAGTCATCCATCAACATGTGCATCAGGTGAAACGTACCTGCACAAACCACACCAGTGCCGGACCTAGGATTTTGAAGGAGGGGGTGGCGGGTTCCGCTGTCCAAACTATTTCAACCCGGCGACGCATGCGCGCAAAAACGACAAAAAGAGGGGTTTCCACCGGGAACCAAGGAACCCCCTGGATCCGCCACTGCACACATCAGTGGTACACGACAGCGCAATTACAGTAGACACCTCAATAAAACGACACTTCGAAAAAAACTTCTCAATTATTAAGAAAACACTTTGAGGTTCCAAGCATTCTATTGTCAACAACGAGGTCAAAGACAAATCAACTACACTCAGGACAACTCTTTTCTCAAGGAAGTAAAAAGAAGAGCTGCCCCTGGGTGGGATTCGAACCCACAACCACTCTGACAGTCTAGCGCAGCACAACTGATCTACCCAGGACTAGTGGTCTAACCTCCAAGAGAGGACAACCTCCCTATTCAGGGACTAAATGTCTGGTCCCAATGTGTTCGTTATTCAGAGGTTCCACTATTACAGCGTACCAATACAGTCCCTGGTACGCTCTTTGTCGCATGCCAATCCGCATGGCAATGGAATCCGACTAGCTCATTACGTAATCTTCGTAATAGAACAAACGTACCGAAACTCGGGGCGTTCTGGAGCGTGATCTCCCGGCTGATCTTGGAGGTGAAGAGTTTCCACGTGAGGATAAACATCTTGCTCACTTTGAGGAGGTCCCCCTCATTAGTGCCTCTAACATTGCTGCAGGTCAGAGGGGAAAGCAGCAGGTATTTCTCATGCATTTCTAATGATTGACCAAAACAGGGTACATCAAAACCAACAGACTCTGTACATATGTCATATCTGCTATGGTTAAGAATGTATATAATATGCCAACTGTTGGACTCTCATTGACACAATGTTTAAATGCTTAATTTTTCCAACTCCTAGAATGCATTGGACCTAGACTCATGAATCAATTAGGAAAATCTGAAAACTATTCTCCTGTTCTACATTTGGCACAGGCCACGAGGAACCTCCTTAAGTCATCCAAAACCTTTACATTTGCATTGTAATGATCCTAAAGGTGCATGCTGTTCCTCCTAACGGAAAGAGTTCAGGCATCTGTTTGCTTTGCCAAAATCGCAGAGAGATTTCCAGTGGTGTACATATATACAATGGACAGACCTTGACAGTGGTGTGAAGGATGGACTGCCCCCACTCTACAAAGTCCTCCACACTAGTCTTGTCCTCCAGGAGCTCCACAAACTGTCTCAGCACTGCACACGAGAGAGAGAGAGAGAGAGAGAGAGAGAGAGAGATGGCAAAAAATTTTACATCTGTACCGTAGGAGAACACAGTACTAATACTAACGCAAATTTTGGTTAGAATTACGAAATTTGCAGAGCACCCTAGTGTACGAAACTAAGATTTGTCGTGACTAGAAGGCGTGTTCTGAAAAAACTCACACTCGGGGATGATATGCAGGGAGGAGGAAGGGATACTCAGTGGCTGGATGGCAAACAGGACGTGGGCCAGGACAGCGTGCATGTCCAGACCTTCCCAGTCTCTGAACAGCTGAGACAGCTGGTCCTCTCTCTGGAGGGCCTTCCGGGTCGCCTGCACTCAGGAAGGAGATCAGAGGGAGAGGTGCACTTGCTGTAGGTTCAGTTTAAGTGTATACTGCGTAGGTGTGTGTCAACAAATAGGGTTGCAAGGCAAACAACAGAACGTACACCAATGGGTAGCTCTGAGCTGTGCGCGGGCGGTATTCGAACCCACGACACTCTGCAGTCTAGGCGAGCGCTCTACCAACTGAGCTACCAGGGCAACTCAGCTGGTAGGGGCTCAAATCTGGACATAACTGAGTAAACAGTCAACAATGATTTTGAGCACAAAAAACAGCAAACTGAAGTCGAGAGAAATAAGCCCATCTTCTTCCAGGTAGTTTCGTAGCAAAAGGTGCTCAAAATATGCCATAAGATTTTGCCCTGTATGTTGTATTTCCCCCAGTCAAATGTAAGGTGACAGTAAAAGGTAAGTAAATCGGGAGTTACTGTACGTAGTATCTCACAAACCTTGGCCAGTTCCATGATGGCAATCTGCCTCTTGAGAGTCTTCACAAAGGTCGTTGCAGCTGCAGAGACGAGCCATCATCCAAACACCATAGCACATGCACACACACACATACACATACAGTGTTGCTCTCAATCAGTACGTGCAACGTGTATGTTTCTGCGTATTGTGTGCATCCTATAATAATATGGTACTTAACAAGCAAGCAGTTTATCGCAATGTGCGGCATTAATTTACATGTGATGCACATAACCCAAGTGTGAGTGTGTGCATGCAGACTCAGTTACTATTTTGGCAAGCAAGTAGAAGAAAAAACGCCTAGTATATAGCAATTTCTATTTAGAGCAGCTGCAAATGTCACTTTCACTAAAATCACTATTCATTGACAAAAGACAACATGTAATAACAAGCGTCCGTAGCCCTGTAAGAATTTTAATGTCACGTGTTAACACTTTAGGGGTTTCTGCTTGTTTAAAGGAGACCTATAGAATGCACAGTGAGGCACTGTTCTAAGCTAAGAACTCACACTTTTGTTTGGTGTGTCTGAGGGTCTCAGGGAGACCATCCAGTGCAGTGTCCAGCCACGGTCCCAGCTGGCCACAGAACTTTAGGACATCTTGGAGGAGGCTGAGGAGGGAGGGTACAGGGATTCAGAGGTTTCACAAGGAGGAGGAGGAGGAGGAAGAGGAGGAGGATGAGGAGGAGGAGGAGGGAGGAGGAGGAGGAGGGAGGAGGAGGGGAGGAGGAGGAGGAGGAGGAGGAGGAGGAAGAGGAGGAGGAGGGAGGAGGAAGAGGAGGAGGAGGGAGGAGGAGGAGGAGGAGAGGAGGAGTGAGGAGGAGGAGGAGGAGGAGGAGGAGGAGGAGGAAGAGGAGGAGGAGGGAGGAGGAGAGGAGGAGGAGGGAGGAGGAAGAGGAGGAGGAGGGAGGAGGAAGAGGAGGAGGAGGGAGGAGGAGGAGGAAGGAAAAGGAATGTAAAGCGATAGAAATCAGGACATGCATTATTGAATCGTGAATTCATGATGTATACTTATGATGTGTACATGATGGATCCCTTATCGGAGGTTGTTGGACACTTGATTATGAGTTACATATAATAACCTCTCAGGGAAGCTCTGGACAGGGGAGATGATGAGAACGGAGGAAATGACTGAGTAGAGGATAGTATCACAGAGAGCCACCAGGTCAACGACCACAGTACTGGCCATGACCGGGAGGAGGTGATGAGGCATGGCCTGCCAGAAGTGGAGCAGGAAATCTTCCACCTGCATGGGGGAAGGGGAGGAAGGGTGAAGGAGAAAGATTAAGAGAGAGGGAAGGAGGAAGGGAGGGAGAGGGAGAGAGGTAGGGAGAGGAGAGAGAGAGGGAGGGAAGAGGGAGAGGAGGAAGAGAGGGAGGGAGAGGAGGAAGAGAGGGAGAAAGGAGGGAGGGAGAGAGGGAAGATAAAACTCAGTATAGCTTTTCAGGCACTCACGAAAGCCTCTATCCTATACATACTAACTATAATTTCATGGATGGTAGGCGTATTGCACACAAAAAAAACTTAAAACAGTCGCCACTAGACTTGTGAACAAAGACTATACACTAGAAAGAGGCAACAGAACGAGGATGCAGTGCCACATACATACAGTAGTACTATATACTACAGGGGGAGTAGGAGAGGAAGGAAGAGGTAAGGAGATGAAAGAGGAGAGGGTAAGACCCTGTAGTTGTATAAACCTCATTGAAGTTGGCACGAGACACACTGTCCAGGATCCTCTGACAGTGGGTGCGGTACATCACCATGAATGTGGTCAACTGTAGAGACAGCAGAAACACACCACCATCATTGACATCTACATATGTACATACATATTAGCTGGCAGAGAAGTACATGATGTGCATGCTCGAGGCTGGGCACCCAGTGTCCTGCTCTCATGTCATGTCCCGTGTATTTGTGTATGTGTTTTTTATGGATATTATGGGATTTGTGGATATATATTGGTGGTGGTTGTTACATATTTATTTATTTCTCTATCTATCTATTTATCTATATATACCCATAGCTGGTATGCTATGAACTACATGCCCACATGTCGCTCGCCTAGACCGCAGAGTGTCGTGGGTTCGAATCCCACTTAGGGCAGGAGATGTCCTAGGTGTATGCAGTTGGGTTGTTTGCTTTGCCTTGCTATGTACCTTGTTGACATCACATGCACAGTTTTTTGTGTTCTTGAATTTCGCTAACATCATATGCCTGGATTTACAGTTTCTGTCAGTTCTAGTGCATGCTTAAACCAAAGGGACAGACACAGACATGCACCACAGTTGGATACTGCGGTGTACACATCTCAGTATGTAAGAACTTGGTAGCACATTGTACTTCATATAGAAAACCTACATATAATCGTGCTGGCCACAAACTATGTACGTGTACACACCAACTGTAGATGCCCTTCAAATCACGTGAACGTTTTCCACCTCAAACCTTTTCTTTCTGAGCGTTCAAGATATACATATGTAGTACAAAACACTGTATCAAGTTTTCAATAGCTGGCCGGTATTGTATATGTACGTATGTAGTAACCTTGTCTTTGGGGACCTCCTGCTGTAGTTTGAGTTGTTGATGTCATTGGGAATGTGGCAGAACAGCATCTCGGGTTCTCCTTGGGGTACACTGGAATGGACCTGGACTATATACACCGTTAGCACCAACAGCACAGTAGTCTAGATTACCACAGAAGTAAGGAACATGCTGACTATCTGCTTGTGAGACATCAATCAATGGCAAATGGGAAACATCACTTTCTACTCAGATTCCTCATACAGCTAGTACAGTCCCTGAGGACACAATTCAGTGGCAAAAGAGAATTTCGTGAGAAAATCCAATTCTCTTATAGTATGCATACATACTCCTCTCCTACTCACTAATATTCGTGGAATACTATAATGTCACGTGCTCAGAGATTGCTACACGCATACACCTAATGCAGGCGGTTCGGCTAATTAAAGCACCACACTTCTTGGAGTCAGGTTCCTTCTGGACACCCTGCAGGGAAGAGGGAGTGAGAGGGAGAGCGAGAGGGAGAGAGGAGGAGAGGGAGGAGAGGAGAGAGAGGAGAGAGCGGTGAGGGCGAGAGGCGGGAGAGAGAGAGACGGGGATGGAGGAAGGGAGAGAGAGAGAGAGGGAGGGAGCGAGAGGAGATTCTAGCAACATAAGACTGTGGATGGTGCCATTACTCACCCTTCTTCCTGTCTCATTAAATACTCTCTCATTGTCGTAGCGAGATGTGGGACTTGATACCAATCAACAAGTAGTGGTATCTGCAAATCATGTATAACATACAGGTGTCATTAGGCAAGTGAAGCGTGCTAGTACCTTGTCGTCTCAGTGTGGATTTTAACCCTCGCGTGCATGCGCATGCGAGGGTACCGGTAGCTCATCTTTGTCTGTCTGTGTGTCTGACGACTTATTCTGGCAGCTACAGGCTACGAGCGCCATATAGCGCGATTCACCAGTGGATTCAGAACTACGCGACGGAGCCGAATCAACAAATAAACGGCGATTTTGCCCTGAAACGAGAGATATGCCGTGTGAAACAAGCAAAAAAGCCAATATTCATATCGCACTGGAGCTTACCGCGACCTTGATCCGCTCACTCGGATGTCTACCTTGGGGGCCTAAGGAAGTCACAACGAATGGCAGGTATCGACTCCCGCATGCTATCTACTACGGTAGCTCGTCCGTGTCACGACTCTCACGCGATGCTATGTCTCTAGCGGAGAACCGAGGGTAAAGTAAACACACTACAGTCCAAATAGCCGGCCAGCCCAATCAATTAGCAGTATCGCGCATGCGCAGTGTTCGCCGAGGGTTTCCGCTTCAGTGCTATTCATTCTTTGATGGGCACGGCCTGTATACATGATACTAATATGTGTGTGAAAATTGAGCTCATAATACTCGCACTCGATTGCCAAAAAAATGCTTGTAAATAGACTAGTGAGAGTCTTATGCAACTGGTATACGTAAGCTGATTAAAGTGACGCGCCCGGTGTTTGTTTCCCAGCCGATTGTCTGTGATAAGGCAGAGGTGGGGTATATGTTTCCTGTACGAAGTCATACACATGCAGGGCAATATTCCAGAATCCCCAGTTACTTGCCAAAAATGGTGCATTCATTCTTATTTCCTCTCTAGAAAAAACTGCGGCAGACATGTGATTAACAGCTATAGGTGTACAATACAGCTGCCCATGTCTTCATATAAAACATGCACAATCTGTGATTTTGAAAGAATTATTCAATGGAACCCCCTTGTCCAACGCTGTTTAAAAACAGTGGGTATTGCCTGGAATATTTGCGTGACTTGTTAAGCCCTAACATCATGTCTCTGCATTCACGGCTTGTATGCCGTGAGATGCCAGAACTCTACAAGTCACTAGGTCTAACACAGTAGGGACTCGAGCAACACTCTACTCTACAACAAAGACACTTTTCTTCTACTAGACTACGTGCACTCTTTGACCTGCGAGATTTCAGGGACGACACCTCCTCTACAAGGGACAAAAATCATTGGCACCATAGTCCCTTGTTCGAGGTTACACTGTATTCACCAGAATCCCCTCACTGTAAGTGCACGTGAGACAACAACCCTCACTTGAATTTTTCCTCTGGGTGCCCAGTCTTCTGGTGGTGAGGCGAAGAGATGAGCGGAAGAGAACTGCCATGCCTGATCACACTGCAGAGGAGACAAAAAACCATTAACCCATTCTCCTTGAATAATACCCTTCGAGTTAGCCATCGAAACATTTGTGTAGATGAAGTTAGTTACAATTTCAGCTTTGGTTGTAGTTTTCAGTTTTGTATTACATATCAGGTGTGGCATACGACAAATGAGTGGTCATTGCAACAGGGGTCTAAAGATTAGGATGGTGGTTCGGAATTACTGCCTTTTTCTTTCTTCTTCTTTTTTTTTCCCGGGTCTTTTTTTTTTCCCTTTCTGGACTAACGCTAACTCCTAGGTACTCATCGACACACCACCACATGTGAGATTTTAGCCCAGGGATTTTTTGACCGTAGGAATTTTACCGCTTGATACTTTGTCTGTACCCCCTCTCCCCCTGTCCACAATTGACATTCTGATTTCTTCCTTTTCCCCCGGTAGACCGCCTCCAGTGAACTCCCCCCCTACCGATCACTCCCCCCCTTGTACAGGATTTTTTTAGGTCTAGCCTCTATTCCTTCTATCCAACCACTCTTGCAGTACATTTAACCCCCAGTCCAACCCCAACTGAACTCATGCTCACCAGCGGTTCCAACACGTCAGCTGGCTATTGGCCGGATTAAAATTTTTTCACAGACCCAAACACCAAGACACAATTTTGTTTTTTTCCATTAACCTCCCAACCATCTTTTACCCCCACCCTTTTTGGGCTGACTGATGGCTCACCAAGCTTATCATTCTTTCTCCCTAACCTCCATGCTCCCGTTTAACTGTACGTGCCCATGCGGTTCACTATAACAACTCCAAAAGCCCCTGGGTCATAGGAGGCACTACATACTCCACGAATCCCCCAACCAGCTTGACACACACGCTGACACTTGTACTCCTGTTTCCCCTTTCTACAAGGATTTTTCCCCCATGCTCATTGGACTTACTTCGCACTTGTATTGCACTACCCTCTCTACACTTCAAGCTTTGCTTTCCCCGGAACTCTTGATTCGGGCGCCGGATTTTGCTTTTCTCGTTCTATGACTATCAGACCACGTGCACGTCTAATTTGTGCACTCAGTAGATTGTCGCCACCCTCGTCAGAGCGACAGAACCAAAAAATTTTCTTCCCACACTAGTCGGTTCTACGTTGTTTTTCACGATTCCACACACCCTAAATGGATTTCTTTCCCCTCTCCTTCTTCATTCTCCCCCTCTTTTTGTCTTTAGCCAGAGCGGGAGAGGGAGTTTTGGCCCGGATTCCCCCAGCCCGACCTATGGGAGGGGGGAGGCCGCATTTGTTGTTGTATATGTAATACACAGTACGCCCCGGGTGTATTTCCCCGGCCGTGTTTAGCCCACGGACCGAAGGTGTTAGGAGGAAGGCCCCGACGCGATTCAGGAGGAGACAATAGGGGCTTTGGTCAATTTAAAACTGGCCCAATAAGAGCGTTTTAAACCTCAATTAGGTCCCCTTATTTTTGCTTTTTCTTTTCGAAAGGGTGAAAGTATACGTAGACCCAGCGGCCTCCTGTTTATCTTCCCCCCTCCCCTTTTTAGTTTGTACCTACCTATTTGCTTACCCAATGAATTTGCTCCACACCCTACACTCTAAACTATTTCGTCCAGTGAGGGCCGTTTGTTGCCGGAGGGCTAGGCCCGACGAAGGGTATTTTTGGAGGAAGGACCCGGTTGAGACATCAGGTTTCTGCATTCCGTGTCAAAACATACATGAAGTTAAGAGGTATTTACAACAGGCCCCCCCTTCTTGTTGCTTACGATACGCGGGAAACCCTGAATTTAAAGTTATGTTAAAGTGATTTGTACACTCATCTTTAGGTTAAAACTGTATGGGTTGACTTTGTATTACACCTTAAGCAACAATTTAAAAAATATAAGTTCTATTTTACACCACTGTGAATTTGACTAACAACAATCATCCTTTTGGTGTCGCGCATTTTCTTGTGGCTCTTGTGCCCATGGATCTAGGGATCTTGCATACGCACCCGGGGGAAGAGAGTGACCCGATGGTTGTTGAACCGGAGATGGAGAATGTGGAAACTTATCTGCTCTCTTCTCTTTTTTCTTCCTTTGCCACCGCACATTGAGTTACTCCTCGAGATGAGGTGTGAGAGACTTTACCGAGGTTCCACGCGAAGCTAACCACCTCCCACTTCGACTACTGACCAAGAAATACTAGGTCTTCGCCTCTATCCCCAAAAATACTGTATGGACCCACCACGTTTTACAGGCCATTCCCTAGCATTGATGATGTCACTGATTATGCGTCACTAATCAGGCTGTTGTATGTAGCATTCTCTTCTCATGAAATAACATGCCTTCCCTAGGAAACTAATTAGTATTCCTGGAAAGGTTGGAATTGCACAATAGATGGACCCTCCCTATTCTCGGATAATATAATTTCCTCCCATCATCGGACAAGCACACAGTCAACCACAAAGTCAACCACACTAGGACAACTCTTTTCCCCAAGGAAATGCCCTAGGTGGGATTCGAACCCACAACACTCTGCCTCTCTACAGGTGAGCGCTCTCAGCGTAGGATACCAGTTTGATTGACTGAGAGTAAGCAAATTGGGAGAATCAGAATGATATTTGTCAAACTCTCTCAACGTTGTAAACCAAGTGCTAGCCGCCAAAAAAACGAGGAAGGAGACAGAGGGAAGGAACGGAGGGATGGAGGGAAGGAACGCTACACAAGTAAGCCACCTAGACATCTGAGCAGTCACACAGCTGTAGTTCAAAGTCATGGTCTACAGT
Organism: Geodia barretti; assembly: GCA_030341885.1. Classification (NCBI taxonomy): domain Eukaryota; kingdom Metazoa; phylum Porifera; class Demospongiae; order Tetractinellida; family Geodiidae; genus Geodia; species Geodia barretti. Next base: position 9,556 of record CASHTH010000345.1, read on the forward strand.
GTACACTTGACATCTCCCATAGCAAAGATAACACACTGTTGTTCCTTTCAGCCAAGAACAAGCTGGTGTGAGGAATTCCTTCCTCCTTCAGTTGAGAAAAAACTACAAACAATTCTCCCACATACTGTTTCCCCACAAATCAGGACCTTGCCTAGAATAGAAAAACAGTCATGGCAATGGAGAGTAAACTCCCTAATTTCTTCCCAATTAGTTGCCAAGCATTGCCCTGCTAACGCTCATTGTGGCTATGGCCAGTTGGTAGTGCCACGGCAACCAACACTCCACGGTCAATTAGCAAAACATCTCATTCCACCCTGTACTAACTGCCCACCTACATCGGCACATTAGAACTAAACCCAGTTGCCATAACAGAGAGGGAGAGAGCAGAGTACTTCATTTCAGGTAATTCCTGGCAGTGGTGTGCTGAGTGTATATTGGGTTATGCTGATGGCTGGGCAGAAATAGAGTGGGTCCACTCAGACACACGTTCCAAATGCCACACGCTAGCCAAGACAGTCTACACACTCCAACCTTATATCGGGATAATTAGCCACCAGAATATCACTATACACACTACTGGGTATAATACACTGTACTTTGCACACACACACAGGGGGGAGAGTGCGTCGCCACGGAGATTGTATACATGCTCTTGCATCGCCGTGGTGACACACAGGGCTAGGTTGGCAGCGGTGTCACTCTAGTGGCATTCCCAGCCAGGTTGCCCCGGCAACAGAGCACCGCTACCTCGCTACTGAAGAGGCTAATACTCGAAATTGCATAAGTTAGAGTTGCCTCTTTGGATCTCTACATGTCAGAGGGAGTACAGTATATAGTTATCAGAACTGTGGGATAGCAAGTAAGACTAGGCTATCACATTTGGAACAACGCTACCTCGCTACTGAAGAGGCTAATACTCGAAAATTGCATAAGTTAGAGTTGCCTCTTTGGATCTCTACACGTCAGAGGGAGTACAGTATATAGTTATCAGAACTGTGGGATAGCAAGTAAGACTATAGGTTATCACATTTGGGAGAATACACTTGTAGCCTCAATTGAGTTACGGCCTGTTCTGTGCCTCTGTCACATGCAAAGTACCAGATCAAGTACACACACACACACACATCTGTGAATCTCGACGTACATAGTGCACACAATGCAACTGTCCATTCCATACATACATGTACGTACGTACGTACGCATGAACACCTAAAGCACAGTGGGCTACATAGTGTATGTACGTTGAGTGTACAAGGATACAGAGCAACCTGCAGTGGCGGATATAGGATTTTGAAAGGGGGGGTTCCGCTGTCCAGAACGTTCGTTTTCGACTGCGCTCGTGCGCGCGCACGAGGCCGGCGACGCATGCGCACAAAACGACAAAAAGGGGGGTTCCGCGGAACCCAAGGAACCCCCCTGGATCCGCCACTGACCTTGTACCATAATATGTACATGCAGTAATCCTAGAAAAACCATTATGTGTATAATAGTGTACATCTCGAAGCACGTTTTGGGGCATGTGCATTGCAACTGTAATCATGTACATATATAATGAAACACTAAAGCCCTGAGCATGTATGTATGTACATGTGTCATCAAAGCATTCTCAAATCATGGTCATATAAAAATGGCTTGTGAGTTGTTCCTTTCAGGCATAACAAGCAACCACCATCACATACACGTAACATGTACAACGTGTGTGTGTGTGCGTATAATATCCAAATCTCAATAAGGAAACAAGGGGTTTTAGCATCGCTGGCTAGAATGGATGGAGACAAACAGCAGCGATCTATGGCAAAATGGCATACCATGCATACACAGGGACACCTGAAACAAATTGAGGGACATGCACTGGGAAATGAGGTGAAACACCACAACATATTTATTGTTACACACCCACACATAAAAATCGAAATTATTTGCTTCTACTCTGGTACAGAAAAAACTCTTCTTAAATAGAGCCAATGCAACCTTCAGCAAACTTGGGTGCAAAATTTGCGCGATCCAGTAAAACAGCTGAAAATTTGAGCCCACGTTTGCTGAAGGATAATTTCGATGGCTGGTTGGGCTCGCTTCACTCAACAATCAATGCAGTGAACATACATAATTATGTATACTCGCTTGCCCATGGGTCACTAACCATTTCACAATGACCTGCGTGGAATGACAGTTCTGTTGCACAGCGGAAAAATCCTTGTAGTCTGCTTCCGAGTCTACATAGTTAGAGCAGGAGGAGAGAGAGGGTGAGACAGCGAATGAGATGTTACAAACATGTTTTACATTGCTACTGGGGATACGGTGTTTCAGGTGAGAGACAGCGGTGCACAGTGTATGTACACGATGGCTAGCAGGGAACCAAAAGGAAGTGCTAATCCTCGACCATAATCCACACCGTGTGTTACTAGAAGTGCAGAGCATGAAAGTCGGGTAAGTGGGGAAAAAGTGGCGAATTGGATGAGACAAAAAGCACAAACAGAGGAGACGAAAGTTAGAACTCTAATCGATTGAAATTTAGTCCGAATCGCAGTCGCATCCGAGGTCTAATCGGCTACTTGAGGCACCGGCACTATTCGGGATGTCAGGACAATTCAAAGTCGGCTACTTGAGGCACGGGCACTATTCGGGATGTCAGGACAATTCAATGTCTATGTACGTGGTATCCTGTGGAGATCATCAGAAGCAAGTCGAATCGTGGTCGAAGGATTTCGACCACGATTCATTCAGCTTTCATCACGTGGGATTTGACCACTGGCTGCCCCTCTAGCTGAATGGTGTTTTTTTGTTTGACTCAGACGAGGGAGAATATAGTATAGGGTTGAAAACTCTTGGTTGTGTAGTACTAGATCCTGATGCCCTGAAGACACCAGTTCAGAGGCAGATAGACAAAAGATCACACACTGTATTCCCGTTTCCTGTCACCTATGTATGTAACTCTGCGCGTCTAGAGCGCTGGTTGTGGCTGGAAAAGCTATTCGGACGCTTCCTGTGCCTCTTTTCACTCTTCCTCCTTCACACAGAGCGTTTCTATTATCGTGGCTACAGGTTAGCATGTGCATAGAGGCAGTCCCCAAGCGGTTATATTGAGTGAAGCTTATCTCTCCCGCCTTGTCTCCCTCTAGAATTACATACAGCCGGCGGACTGTCGTCTTTCTCACCGCTGAGAGGGTCCAGCTCCTCCGGCCTCGGCGGTGGTGGTTGCCCAGGGTAGCAAGCCATTGCTCTCTGGCACGTTATCTGGAAATGAGCTGGGCGGGGATTCGGGGGGGGAGAAGCTCACGCGTGTCGTCTCTTCTCTATCGCTCTCCACACCAGCACGACACTGTCCCACAGCTTATGTAGAGAATGGTAGCGCTCACGAGCGTGGCCCGGGCATCTTCTCATCGACAGACGGTAAACGACAGAATGATGAGCGAGCGCTGTATCCAGGCAATGAAAATTCCGACCCTTGGAATGTGAACTGCTTCTCAGTATGCGCTAAAAATAGAGAGCGGATTTCTGAGGCACCACAGTTTTATACCTATTTTTAAACCTTGTGAGAAAAATCATCTGACAACAGATACTGGGGGACAATATTATTTTTTCCGTCTGGGGAAAATTTTTCAGAGCAGCCTTTGCGTCCTGTTGTTGAGAAAATCAATTTTCTTGCACAGAACTACATACAGTCTCAGTATTGTCAAGAGATACAGGGTAAAGTTTTTATACTACACATCGAAAAACACAAGAATTGTCTCCCACATTTCCCTCGTGAGAAAATCATCGTACTGGGTGCCGTTGTAGTCGAGCGAGTCAATATTCCAAAAGGCCAGCCCGTAGAGACCGACCCGTGCGGCGTAGTCGTACTTGAGCGACAGGCTTTCGGTATCGTCAAACCAGACTTGGTGGTACTCCCCGCTCGTTGCCCTGTAATTGAAAAACGGGGATTCGAGTGACGCGTTCCACTGCACAAACGACACCGATGCCTGAATGAGTCTCACGATCTCATTGTACGGTCGTTGCGTCCCTGCCGCATCGCTACAGTTAACTCCGCGAAATGGGACTTTGGGTATGGTGCAGACACTATCGTCTGTTAGGGAGAGACAGGGGTAGTCATAGCCGTACCACGGGAGACCTAAAACCAGTTTCTCGGGGGGAATTCCCAGTTGTGTGTATCCATGGAGACCGACGATGGTCGTGGGTAGAGCAGAGTTTGCACTGGCCGTACAGGCCCCGAGTATCTGGCTCCGTTCGTCGTACGACATCACCACGACAAAATCGACAGCAGCGGCGATTGCGACATAGTCGTAGCAGCGTCCGTCGATGCAGTCTGGGGACCAGGCGACGTCGAACGTCACCTGGTAGTCGTCGTTGGCACTCTTGAACGCGGCAACAGTGTCTCTCACTAGTTGGGTGAGTAGCTCCTGCTGCTCGGTACTGTTCGGAGCTCGCCCTCAATGTCGATGTTGAGACCGTCTGCAAACTGAGACTGCACCGCCTTCAGGTTATTGTCAATCCACTCCTGGGGTCATATAGTATAGGTACATATTACACTTACCAAGCTGCAGATAAAGCAATTGTACGTACAGTGGAGGCGCCGCCAATAAGGGACCCTCGAAGATAAGGACGACCTCTCTATAAGGACACTTGTTTCAACCCCATGCTCATACTTTAGTGTATTATTTGACCTCTAAGATAGGGACGACCTCTCTACAAGGGACAAAATCATTGGCTCCATAGTGTCCCTTGTTCGGAGGTTCCACTGTATTATATGGGGCATTTTTGTTTAAAGGGAATGTGTCAGTACATAAGGGCTAAATTTAGAAATGTTACACTAAACAATAGGGCCCAGTGGTTCCATTTTCAATTTTCAGTACTCATTAGCTTTAAAAAAACATGCTGGCCCACCAAAATGTATGGGCTGGCAAACAAGGGCATCACGAAACAGTGTGACTTGTGGCTTTTGGTGGGACAGCAAGCAAGTTTCACTGTTCTGAACTGTGATGCTTATTCCAACACCCACACACTCACAAACTGACTTTGACGCTGGAGGGATCGTTCAGTTTGCTGGTGTCGTAGTTCGCCGAGAGAACCACGCGGACGCCCTTGGAGTGGGCGTAGCAGAGGAGCGTGTCGTTCATTCCCGTGAAGAGAGCCACGGTCGTGAGCAGAGTCCAGTTGTAGCCCGGCCAGTTGGTTTCTGACGTCACAAAACCTAGCACCTCTTTGTCGCGCACCCCCTTGATGGGCTCGCAGAGGGAGGGGACGCTGCAGGGGCACGAAGAGGCCACCAGCCCGCAGCACAGCGTAGCTGCCAGCAACAGGCTCGCCAAGACCCTTCTTCCTTCAGCCATCTTTTGCTGGAAAATGCTGTGCGCATGCGCAAACCTGCTCATGCATCATGTGACAGCTGAGCTGAGCTCCAGCTATACTTTTTGTTCTCTCGAGTTCACCCCATCGGTGTCTCTGTGTGTGTGCGTGTCTTATACTTGCCCGAGCGAGAAAGAGAGAGGGAGAGACCAGCCAAAATGTCTTCTGCAATGGAATGCCTGACGAAGTTCAACCAACTCATCCTCATCATTGTCAACATCTTTGTTGCAGTGAGTGTGGGTGAAGAGAGAGGGAGAGAGGGGGATGGTGCAGTGGAAGAGAGAACGGGGGGTTTGTAAGGCAGACTTAGATGAGTAAGTAGCTAATGACTCTGTAGTACGGAGCACGCGGTGTTGAGTTTCACTCTGTACTATGTATGTATATACCGCGTCCTGCATGCATACATGCGGAGTTGCCTGAGTTTTTTCACCTCACAAATGATCTGTGACCTCTCAGATAGAGAATTGCTATTGCATTGGTCTTTTTAGAGCACTCTAGACCCTCCTAAGCATGACAGACTTAGACATGACCTTGTAGCTCCTCAAAAGTTGTTACCTCGCAGAGAATTCACGAGGTCTTCTTTCAGACTACTGTAGCTCCATATTGATAAATGGTGGTGAGAGTGTACATGTTTGAGTGGTGTGACCTTGTAGTGTGTGTACAGAGTTTGGGATGTCCAGGTGGAGCTGTATAAACAATGTTCACTCACCAGAGTTATCCTGACATGTGAAATGTTAACACACCAGAGTTATCCTGACATGTGAAGTACGCATTAGCTGGCGGGATGCAAACAGCAGCTGGCCATTGGCAACAGTTTATGCCAGCACCTCCCTGTGATATCAGGCAAATACTGAATCTTGGGCAGCGTGTAACCCTTTACTTTTCACCATAATGTGTCCCCTCCCCCTTCACCTGCCACCTCTACTTCCCCATTTCCTGCCTCACCGAATTATCAAAGTAGGGCTTCCTTATTACGTTATGGTAAGTGTATATGTAAAGTCCTTTTGAGAAGGATACAATGGCACAGTCTAAATGTAATGAGAAGCTTTCGGCCCAGTGTCTCTCCATAGTCTAGTGCTCTTGTTTCTAAAACACAGTAGGACTAGAGTAATTTGTGTTACAGTGAATTGTTCACCAGGTACTGTAGTTTAGGGATGGGCATGGCACCTAGCATCATAGATGTATGGGGCCATGATGGGGAGTTTGGTTCATACACATTGTCTACAAAATATTGAGCAGCTCGGATTGAGAAAGATTGGGAAAGGGGGGAGAAGGGCTTGTGTTCAAGTGAATTTAGCATGACCTCTCTCGTCCCTGGCCAGACATGTACAGAAGGTGTACAAAGTGGTGTGCCAGCAAAGACAAATGACGAGTATAGCATCATGTGACATTTAGTTGTGTACATCACATGGTGTGTGATGCTATTATGTATAGGTCATGTGAGGAACTCCTCAGGTCCAATGAAAACTTGTGACTTTTGGGTAGTTCCAGTTTCAAATCACAGGTTGCTATGAATTTAATTTTCTTCCTCCTTCCTTCTCTCCCTTCCTTCTCTCCCTTCCCTCTCCTTCCCTTCATTCACAACACGTCTCACAGTACAATCCCTCACCCTCCCACGTCCCCTCCTCCCCTCCACCTCCCCTCCCTCTCCTTCCCCTCATTCCTACATCCCTCCCTCCTCCCCTCCTCCCCTCCCCTCCTCACTCCCCCTCCTCTCCTCTTCTCTCATTGGCCTATATCTTTTGTCACCCTCCCTCTCCTCCTCTTCCCTCTCCTCCCTCCCCTCCTCCTCCCTCTCCTCCTCCTCCTCCCCTCCTCCTCCTCTCCTCTCCTCCTTCCCCTCTCCTCCCTCCTCCTCCTCCTCCTCCTCCTCCTTCCTCCCCTCCTCCTCCTCCCTCTCCTCCTCCTCCTCCTCCTCCTCCTCCTCCTCCTCCTCCTCCTCCTCCTCCTCCTCCTCCTCCCTCTCCTCCTCCTCCTCCTCCTCCTCCTCCTCCTCCTCCCTCCTCCTCCTCCTCCTCCTCCTCCTCTCTCCCACAGTTACTGGGTATCTGTGTGATGATTGTTGGATCATGGGCAAAGGTAGGGGCCATCGATGTCTGCATATTATATTACACACAAATTAACAACTTTTGCTGTATTCTGCAACCCATGCAATGACATTTTCTTTTTTCTATGCTATATGTGTGTGTTTCCACTGATTTGTTGGGCCCCATTCTCCACTTATTGTGGGTGTATTCATTTTCCTTGGCACTTATCAACCTAGACACACCACGTAAGATTATTTTCATGTGGTTTAGTATTCACTGCTCTCTGTGGTTTAGTATTCACTGCACCAATGAATAACTGTTATTGTGGTATACAGTGAACAGTGCTTGTAACAAAGAGGTAGCAAAGCCAACAAGTCAACTACACCCAGGGCAACTCTTTTTTAAAGAAGAGGTGCCCTGGGTGGGATTCGAACTCACGTCACTCTGCAGTCTAGGCGAGCGCTAAACCAACTGTGAATGTATGTTAGTTAATGAGATGTCTAAATCTGAATTCTTCCTCCGTCAGGCTGACAGCAAAGAGTTCTTCCTCATAGCTGATGACGACACGGAGTACACGCAGGTGTCAGTCCTGCTGATTGTGGTAGGGATCTTTGTTCTCATCATTGGAGTGGTTGGGGCTGTGGGGGCACTGTTTGCCAGCAAGGCCTTTGGTCGTATCATCCTCGTCGTGGTGAGTCTCTCTCCTCCTCCTCCTCCTCCTCCTCTTCCTCCCCCTCTTCCTCGTCCTCATCCTCCACCTCCTCCTCTCCCTCCTCCTCCTCCTCTCCCTCCTCTCCCTCCTCCTCCTCCTCCTCATCCTCCACCTCCTCCTCCTCCTCCTATTCCTCCTCCCCCTCCTCCCCCCTCCTCCCCCTTCCCCTCAATGTATAACATTTTTGCTAGTGCATAGCATTTTCCTAGCTGCAACATTTTAGGTGGAGTGTATAGCTGTAATTAAGGGGCAGGTGACCTCGTGAATTAGAAAAGTACTAAAACTCACTATATATAATTCAGCATTTCAGCTATGCTATTGATAAAAATGGTCACCCCCAATTACGGTATCTTACGTAAGTGCACATGCATAAAATCCACACCACATAATAGCCAGAAACCATTGTGGTATAGGTCTGTAACTGCTTTGTGTATGTTAATGTATTGTACAGTATGCCATATCCCTGGGACTGCTGGTAGTGTGTGAAATAGCTGGAGGTATCACTGCTGCTGTGGCCAGGAACAAGGTAACATCTCTCCCCCCCCTCTTCCCTCCCTCTCTCCTTCCCTCCCTTTCCCCCTCTTCCCTCTCTCGACTACAAAGGACACTTGTTTCAACCCCATGCTAATACTTTAGTGTATTATTTGACCTCCGAGATAGGGACGACCTCTCTACAAGGGACACTTGTTTCAACCCCATGCTAATACTTTAGTGTATTATTTGACCTCCGAGATAGGGACGACCTCTCTACAAGGGACAAAATCATTGGTCCCGTATAGTGTCCCTTGTTCAGAAGTTCCACTGTAATAATGTCAGTTGCTGTGTGTTCAAAGGTGGAGTCAGTGTTCAGAGACAGTGCCAACTCAACCTTCAGCAAGTACAATGACTCCAGGGACTCTAGTGAGAGAGACACCTGGAACCAGTTTCAGAAAGACGTGAGGAAAACTCGATTTCCTTTCTCTCTCCCTATTTCCATAGCTCTCTCTCTCTTGTCCCTGCCCTCTTTCATTGCCACTTCATTGACTTGCATACACTGCAGCCCTATACCTTCTGCTTTTCTTTTTTCGGACCCTCATCAACCATTTCCACCGCTCCATCCTCCCCCAGATTACCTCTTTCTCCTCCTTGTCTTTACTCTCTCCCCTTCTCCCCTCCTCCCTATTATCTCTTCCTCTACCCCTGTCGTACCTCACTCCCCCTCCTTCCTCCCCTATCTCCCTCTCCCTCTCTCCTCCGTCCCCTCCTCTCATATCCTCTTCCCTCCTTAACCTCTCTTTATCCCTCCCTCTTCCCCTCTTTCCCCTTACCTCTATCCCTCCCTCCTCCTCCTCCTCCTCCCCCCCCTCCCCCTCCCACACCAGTTCAAGTGTTGTGGAGTAGAGAGCTACAAAGACTATCGCACTGTCTTCAAGAACGACTCGGTCCCTGTCTCCTGTTGTGACTCCAGGAAAATTGATGATGGAGAGAACTGTACAATGGTGGTCCAGAATGTCACGAACAATGCCAACCATTACATCTACAGCAAGGTGGGCCCATTTTATACTGGTGAGAGGGAGGTAGAGAGCGATAGTGAGAGAAAGAGAAGAGAGAGAGAAGAAAGCGGAAGGCCTAAGGCTAGGTTCAGAATACGCCGCGTTGTGCCGTGCGGTGTTGCTCCACATCACAACATTTCCGTTCCTGCCGCACAGCATGATAGCCCTCTGCAAAGTATTGTGAACCTAGCCTGAGACTTGTAGATATCTACTGACATTCTCCTACATACATAATTATTGCGTGCGGAATAAAGGAAGGGCCCCCCAGAGAATATTTAACACCTCCGCCTTATCACTGGTAAAATTTATTTGGGCTCACTCCTTAGTTTTTGCATGTTTCAATGTGCCCCATCTTCCTGAATTTCCCCCACTGACCGCTGTTTGGTAACACTTTCTTGAACGCTTACATGTTTTAGACGTCGGCAGATTCAAATTGACCAATCAGATTGCGTAAAACGTGGATTCTAAATCCCGTATTTTCCAAGTGCGTGTTTCCACGGAGATGCCCGCCAAAAAATGGCGTCTTCGATGGGGGTGTGGCAAGCTTCCGCGCAAAGAAACTCGCTCTGTCGCTGAGAGCTCGCTGTGACGACTTGAAACCCGCTATATCCGATGCTTCTTCGATGAAAGGCCTGTCTACGATGCAAAAAGAAATAAAAATGAAGACCTTTTTAGCTTCCCCCAGTGAGAGCGAGTCTCGCGGAAGACGACGGACAAGGACGATTTTGACGGCCAGCACGGCCTCCATCTAAACAGGTTATATGGAAATACGCGACTTAGAGGGCACGAGGGGCCCTGAGCTGTAGCTGTCTGAGTGCAGCGAAGACACTACTAAGGGCTCCGTTGACGCGCAGTATAACCTATAATGTTATACGATGGCTTGTGGTTAGGCCTTGATAGATAATGTTTTTTGGCCTATTATTCTATTCTTTAATGCTCCAATTTTCTGCCCATTATTTTTTCCAGAAATGCATACACAAATAACATAATACAACTCCATCAACACCTATTAATTGTAACATAGCAGATATTTGAATGTCGTCTTCCAATGCAGAGGTTTGAGATTTAGAGAAAAATGCTTTTCTTCGCTCGAGTCAGTATGGTTAGTGCTTGATGGCGCCGATTCAGAGAGGATTCCCGCTTGAAGACGAAGAGGTCTCTTGCTCCAACTCGGCCATTTTTACACGAGGCATGCGAACTGCGCATGCGCATTACATCCTACCCCAAAACCTCCCTATTATTCTCAGCATTATTCTCGATTCACATCCATACTCATTTTTCTCAAAATTATGCAACAAGGCCTACTTGTGGTCTACTGGTTATACTGGCCCTCCAGTGGTCTATCAAAACTGGGGCCACGAGTGTGCAACCAGTAGACCACAAGCCAAAGCCATAGTATAAGGTGTTTGTATGGTGACATCCGGTGGTAACTTATCACTGTTACTCTGTTTTGGCATATGTATGTATCTGTGTGCAGGGATGTGCAGATGCCATTGTAGATTCCATCAGTAAAAACCTTGGAGTGATTGCCGGATGTGCCATTGTCTTTGCCCTCTTCCAGGTAAGAGTTCACTGTAGACCACACCTACTTTTGGATCACACCATTATGTCAGAGTTCACTGTAGACCACACCCACTTTAGCTAGACAACACCCCCTTGGGTCATAGTTTACTCTCAACCTGTAGACACACCCCTTTGGGTCAGAGTTCATTCACTGTAGACCACACCCACTTTAGCTCTCAACTTGTAGACAACACCCCATTCTGTCAGAGTTTACTCTCAACCTTTAGGCAGCACCCCTTTGGGTCAGAGTTCATTCACTGTAGACCACACCCACTTTAGCCTCAACATGTAGACCACTGCCGGCCTTTAGGTCAGTGTTAATGTACACTTGGCTGGTTGTGCTGAGTAACTGCCGGCCTTTAGGTCAGTGTTAATGTGTACGCCAAGCCCCTTTAGGCCATTATGTGTAAATTGATACCATTTCAACTCAGGAAGTTAAGACATCCCAATATTAAGGAAGGCCCCAAGGGTAGTGTCCACATACCATAGGCTTGAGCCACTTGGCTGGTTGTGCTGAGTAATTGGTTTGATGAGAGTATCCTCCAATGCCATCTGAGCGATCCAAGCTGGCACGATGTGTCGATGATTTGAGTGAGGCCTTGAACTGTGCCTCACATTGTCATTACCTAGACACAGACAGCCCGCGCGTGTGCCAGTTAGCTATAAAATAATTCAACATCTCTTTATCCACCCCTTCTCCACCCGCCTCTCCTCCTCTTCTCCTCTCTCTGTCCCTCTTTAACACTCATCTCCCTCTCCTCCTCTCTTCCTATCTCCTTCCTATCTCCTTCCTCACCCTCTCCACCCTCAACTACTCCTCCCTCCCTCCCTCCCTCCCCTCCCCTCCCTCCCTCCCTCCCCTCCCCCTCCCTCCCCTCCCTCCCCTCCCTCCCCTCTTCCATTTCCCCTCCCTACGCTCCTCCTCCCCGCCTCCCCCCTCCCCTCAGATCATCGGGATTGTCTTGGCATGTTTCGTGGCCATCTGCAAGAGAGACAAGACATATGAAGTAGTCTAGTCCACACAATAACATCACTGGGATTCGTACTTAGTGCTCAGTTTTTCTTTTGTGTATACATTATGCACACGCAACACTTTTAATGAAAATGGCTGTGGATATCACGTTAATAATGTGTGTGTGGAAGTGAATCTGAGACGGAAATTGGCGTAAGTGGAAGTGCCGGCCATTTGGGCTTATCTTATCTTCAACTTGTCTATATTATATATTTGAACAAAACTCGTATATACACTGCAGTTCAATGGGTATGGAACAGTAGTGCTCCAGAAAGCGTGGCAACTGGCAGTATAATAATATTACAATGAACGGTGTCGTGTATAATTATAGTGTCGAAAGTGTGCAGAATGTGTATATACTATTATAATACATGGCCACGCTGGAATTCCTTTGATCTTACGTGTTTCTCTTCATGTATAATTGAAGGGGTCAGAGTCAGAGTGAGACAACCCTCAATATATACAACTCTTGCCGGTTTTCCTTCAAATATGTTCTAAGTATATATTATACATGGCGGTGCGTGGTTTACTGGTTGTACACGAGTGGCCAGTTTTGATAGGGCACGAGGGCACAGCCCTGAGTGGTCTATCAAAACTGAAGCCACCCTGGAATTCCTTTGATCTTGCGTGTTTCTCTTCATGTATAATTGAAGGGTCAGAGTCAGAGTGAGACAACCCTCAATATAATATACAACTCTTGCCGGTTTTCCTTCAAATATGTTCTAAGTATATATTATACATGGCGGTGCGTGGTTTACTGGTCGTACACGAGTGGCCAGTAAGCCACGCTGGAATTCCTTTGATCTTACACTCAGTCATCATACAAATGTCCTTATAGAACAAAAACCGGCAAGAGTTGTATATTGAGGGTTGGCTCACTCTGACTCTTGACCCCTCATAATTTAATTTATTATTAGATGGTTCCTCTGATTTTTCCTGAGACAGGCAAGGTTCTTTCTTCAGATTAACGAGGGTTTAATAAACGATAGAACGGCGGCCTTGGTTGATGTTACTATCCATGGAGATAGAGCAATTCTGAAGATTATTTATCAGAGCGTCGGTAGACGCTCTATATAGGGATGACACGGGTGAAATCTCACGTGATCCGCGTACAAAACGCCTCAAAACTTGGCGAGAATGACTCACCATTGCTTGAAAATCACTAGCAATAGTCTACAGGCCAATACCTAGCTATACATACTCCCCAAGACTTCCTACGTGCCCTCAGTTCCCCACGAGAGAATTGGCTCTTACGCGATTTCACGATTTTCGTGTCATCATCATCATCATATTCTTCATCTTCCGGTTTCTTCTTCAGTAAACCCGCTATCTCGTTACCGAAAATAGTTGAAGTGCTGATTTTTCCATCAAACGTTTCCAGATTCGCCAGAGGTGTGCACGGACATCAAGCGATCGTCTCTTTCTTGCCGCAAGTCACTACGGTAGATCGTTGAGCTCCTCCACGGTAGTCACTGAACAACGCCATTTTTGCTGCTAACTCAGCATCAGTGAGCCGCATGCGCCGAGGAGGGCGTTTCCCCAAAGCGGTGCGCGCGCATTCTCGTGCGTGAACCAGGTCTACGAGACTAAGCCAGGATGCCTGCAGAGGAACTCTTATCCTCCAGTGCCTTCTGTAAGTCAGTATACACATTTTTAACTGGCTAGCTTGCTTTTAGCTGTTGATTTGCACGTGGCAGTCTGCGCCGGGTTACGCGAGCCTTACAATTAGCCTTCTTTCTTTGTCCCCCGGGTAGCTAGCTAATAGCTATATACCATTACTGAAGCCTGCCCATGAAATCGCCACCGTGTGCCACCACCTGATTATTGCGTCCTTGTTGGCCTGGAGACCCACCCACCAAAAAAAAAAACACAAAAAACAAAAAACACAAAAAACCCACCCAAAAAGAAAACAACCCACAGAACAAAACCTCACCAACCAAAAAAACAACCCAACACAAACCCGACAAAACAAAAAAAAAACACAAAAGACAAAAAACCAAAACCCACCCAACCACCCACAAAAATCCCACCAAAAGATAAACACCAACCCAAAAAAGTAAACCAACAAACGACAAATACAAAAACCAAACACAAAAAAAAAACAATACAACAAACAATCAAAAAAGAACCACCAAACCACTCAAAAAAAAATAACCTAACCAACCAAAACCAAAAAAAAACTACGCGTACAATCCCGCTTCTAGGCG
>CASHTH010000346.1:0-12560 GCA_030341885.1 Geodia barretti
TCGGTAGCGACAAGGGACCGGTGCTGCCTACCTGGACGTGGACGGCATCATCGCTCTGGCCAGGGAACGCGGGTAGACGCCATCCACCCCGGTTCACGGATTCCTCTCGGAGAACAGCAGGTTCTCGCGGGCCTGCGCCGATGCCGGTATCACCTTCGTCGGGCCGACGCCCGAACTGCTCGAGGCGCTCGGCGACAAGACGGCGGCGCGCCGGCTGGCACGGAAGGCCGGCGTTCCGACCGTTCCCGGCACCGCCTGGTGCCCGATGACCGGACCGGATCCTGCAGATGGCCGAGTCGGTGGGATATCCCCTGATCGTAAAGGCGTCCTTCGGGGCGGGCGGCCGGGGTATGCGGGTCGTGAGCGGCCGTGACAAGCTCCTGGGCAGGCTGGAGGAGGCCCGGGGGGAGGCCCAGCGCACCTTCGGCGACGGATCCGTGTTCCTCGAGCGTTACATCGCCCGGGCGCGTCACATCGAGGTTCAGATCCTGGCCGATGTGCACGGATCCGTGTCACACACCCTGGGTATGCGTGACTGCTCGGTCCAGCGGCGACACCAGAAGGTGGTAGAGCTCGCTCCGGCGCCCAACCTCTCCGACGAACTGCGCGACGAGATCTGCGCGGCGGCGATCCGCGTCGCCCGCACGACCGGCTACGTCAACGCCGGCACCGTCGAGTTCCTGGTGGACGCGGACACCGGCGAGTGGTGCTTCATCGACGTGAACCCGCGCATACAGGTGGAGCACACCGTCACCGAGGTGGTGACCGGCATCGACCTGGTGCGGTCCCAGTTCCTGGTGGCACAGGGTTGCCGGCTGCACAAGGCACCCCTGTCGATCCCGCAGCAGCACGAGATCCCCGGCGAGGCACCGCCATCCAATGCCGGATCACAACCGAGGATCCCGAGAACGAGTTCTCGCCCGACTACGGCCGCCTCCAGACGTTCCGCACCGCCGGAGGGTTGGGTATCCGCCTCGACGGGACGGCCGATGCCGGCGCGGTCCTCAGCCCGTTCTACGATTCGCTCCTCGTCAAGCTCACCGCCTGGGACGCCGACGTTTCCGGTGCCTGCACCCGGGCCGACCGCGCTCTTCAGGAGTTCCGCATCCGGGGCGTCAAGACCAACATCGGGTTCCTGCGGAACGTGGTCAACCACGAGGACTTCCAGAACGGGGCGGTGACGACGCACTTCCTCGACGAGACGCCCTAGCTTGTTCGATCTGCAGCGGCCTCGCGACGAGCCACCGCTTGCTCCTGCTTCGATCGGTGACACCATCCTCACACTGGAACCCACCGTGGCTGGGAGGTACTCACCTCAAGTAAGCTCAATGCCTCCCGCCCGGCTGGTGCCGTTCGAGCAGGGCTCGGATCCGCCACCCGGTACGCGCCAACTCCTGCTGGAGTTGGGACCCGACCGCTTCGCCCAGTGGGTGTGGGACCGCAAGTGCTCTGCTGGTAACCGACACGACCTTCCGCGACGCGCACAGTCCGCTTCGGCGCACCCGGTCCGTACACTACTATCTGCTGGGATACACGCCCGGGCTGTGGCGAGGCGGCTACCGAACCTGTTCAGCGTCGAGATGTGGGGAGGCGCCACCTTCGACGCCGCGCTCCGCTTCCTCTACGAAGACCCGTGGGAGCGCCTGCGCCTGCTGCGCGAGGCGATCCCGAACATCTGCTTCCAGATGCTGCCCGAGCCTCCAACGCGGCGGGCTACACCAGCTACCCGGACAACGTCGTGCGCGATTTCACGATCGAAGCCGCCCGGCAGGGCATCGATGTGTTCCGGGTCTTCGACTCGCTCAATGACGTGAGGAACATGGAGGTGGCCATCGATGCGGTACGCAGCACGCACGCGTCTGCGAGGGCCCGCCATCTGTGTACCAACTCAAACACCGGCGACATCCTCGATCCGAGCCGTCCCAAGTACAGCCTCGACTACTACGTGGACCTGGCCGGCCAACTCAAGGATATGGGCACGCACATGCTCTGCATCAAGGACATGGCGGGGCTGTGCCGACCGTATGCAGCCGCCCGTTGGTGCGGGTGCTGCGGGAGGAAGTAGCCGCCGTCCACTCCACACCCACATGCGAGGGACAGTGCAGGTGGGCGACCCTGATCAAGGGCGGCGAGGCCGGGATCGATGTGATCGACGCGGCCGTGGCGGCGGTGTCGGGCTCGACCAGCCAGCCGAACCTCAACACGATCGTTGGTTCTCTCAAAGGCACGGAGCGCGACACCGGGCTCAGACCGACGCCTTTGGGCGACTGTTCGCTCTACTGGGAGACGGTCCGCACCTATTACAGGCCGTTCGACAACTCGCCCAAGTCCGGGAGCGCCCGGCTATACGACCACGAGATCCCGGGCGGCCAGTTCACCAACCTCCAGCAGCAGGCCGCGGCCCTGGGTCTCGGTCAACGCTGGCGGGAGGTCGAGGAGATGTATGCGGATGTCAACCGGATGCTGGGCGACATCGTCAAGGTGACTCCGTCCAGCAAGGTGTTAAGAGGCGATTTGACAACGTTCCAGAGGCCTGTCGGGTCGGTAGGAAAATAGACAAACCCTCAGGCTCACGGCTATTGAACGTGGGCAGGCGTGCGACAGGGGGGGGGAGGGTGGCAGCGAGCGTCGTTTACGCTTAGTGGGGGTTGAAGTATGGCTACGGGGGGGTTTGGGATATCGTGTGGGTGTATGGGGGGGGGGGAGGATGTCGGAGGGTGGTCACTGGGCACCAGTAATAGTGGTGTTGCGTGGTGAGTGCTTTGCGTCGGTCGACAGGCATGTTGGCGGGAGAGTGTCGGAGCAGGTGTCACCCTTAGGCTGGTGCTGATTGCGTTAAAGGAGCAGTGTGGGTCGCTCTTGGGAAGCTCTGACTGGGGGTGATCCAGTGTCAGGTTGACGGAGGATGTTTGCGAGGACTGCTTTTCGACGTGGGGTGGGCCGCAAGGTGGAGCAACCGGATGTCTCACATGCGGACGACTTAGAGAGGAGAGAATAATCGTGTCTGTTCGTGGGTCTGTAATTTTTCTTCTTTCCTGTTCCTGACTCCTGAACACCCGGCCCCGAGACGATTTGACTGGTGCGGCGTGCCCGATGTTGCTGAGCAGCGGCATCAGGGAAGGACAGATGCCGTACCGACTGGAGTGGTGCTCAGCAATCCAGATAGAGTCGAAGCCCACCTCTTCGGCGTATTCAACCTGGTCCATCATTTCGCCAAAGATACGGCTTTGGGCGCTGGTCTCCTGCTCTGTCCAGGAACCCAGCAAAAACAGGGCAAATTTCATAATGGGAAAGGGCCTCCTTCAATCTGGCCTGGAAAGAATGGCATAGGGCCGAGAGCGCTTAAGACCCTCGCGGTACTCGACCCGCCGCTCCGTTTCTCTAGGAGATACACATTCGCGGCTACGTGCCAAGAGCGTGTGGTCAGGCTGAGTTTATCTTCTAACGCCCTCTTGGGGCAACACTCGCACTTGTTCCGCTGGAACAGTTTGGAATGAGGACTCAGCCCACTCTCACTGCCTGCGACCGGTCGCTGCTATGCAGCAAGGGGGATATTGCGGTGGCGCCGATGGACAGGGCCAGCATCAAGATAAACGCTCCGTCATAGCTGCCCCAATGGTCGAAAATCAGCGCCCCGGCCAGCGCCCCCACTCCGCCGAAAATTTGGTGCACCATCGATATCGTGCCGCTTACCGTCCCCAGCCTCGTCGGTCCGAAAATTTCCCGCGAGAATATCACCGTAAGGGGAGCGGTCATCAGGAAGGTGAACCCGTAGAGCAGCGAAAACACCAGGATTGCCGGGGTGTTCTGCACTGCGATAATGAGCGCGAAAATCCCAATCCGCATTACAAAGCAAAGCAGCAGGGGGCGTTGCGCGCCGAGAGCGTCACACAACAGGCCGGCGCACAGCACTCCGATCAGGCCCATCAACCCCATCAGGGCCAGGATATTTCCCGCCAGCACCGTCCCTATGCCCGAGTCCTGGGCAAAGGCGACAACATGGGTAGCCATGAAGAAGTCCTGGAACCCGCAGACGGCGTAAAGGACCACCAGCAGCCAGAACTGGCCCGACGCGATAACAGAGGGCGGCCCCAGGGGAACTGCAAGCTGGGGCTCACTCACGTCCACCGAACCGTCCGTCGGGTCGCCGCCACGAGCGGAATCGGATTCGGTGCCAGGCCGGAATTTTAGTGCCACAAGAATCAACGGGATGGCGATTAGCAAGTTGGCGGCGCCCAGCAGGCCGAAAGCGTTCCTCCAACCCGTGTTGGTCAGGAAAGCCGCCAGCGTACCGATAATCACCAACTGTCCGGTGGCGTTGCCCGACACCGCCACGCTATTGGCAATCCCCCTCCGCCGCTCGAACCAACGGGTAATCATCACCCCCACTATGGGGTTGCCCGTAGCGGCGTGTCCCATGGCAAAGAGGACGCCGTAGATCAGGAATACCTGCCACGGCTCAGTTACCCGACCCATCAGGCCCACGCCCGCCGCCACTGCCATGGCCCCCAATGCCAGCACCCACCGCAGGCTGTACCGGTCCACCAGCCTTCCGGCCAGCGGCAATGCCAGGGCCGAGGTGAACATGAAGAAAGTAACGGCGAAAGAGAGAGTCGACCTGCTCCAGCCCAGATCCTCGGTCATCGGCTTCAGCATCAGCCCCAAGGCGAACCGTGAGCCGCCGCCGAAAAAGAGGATGAAAAACCCGGCGGCGAGTATCACCCAACTGAGGTTGAGTCGCTGCAAAGTCGTCTCCTCAATCTGCGAGCGGCAGGGCAGACGTGGCCTCTAAAGGGAAAGGCGGTCGCTGAACTCTACCACACCCATACTGGTGGAGGGCGCGGGCCTTACCCAGCCCGCTGCTGTTCAGCATTGATGAACGTTGCTGGCCTTCCTCCTTCATGGCGTCGACTGGCAATCTTCGCGCAACCGTTATTCCTGACCGTCATTCCTGCGAAGGAAGGAAGGTGGATGCTGTGGGGCCGAGGTTCCTGCTTCCGCAGGAACGACGTGGTTTTCCCAAGAGCTTCCTACCATTGCTCTGGATTTGGTGGTGGCATGGCCCCATAATTTAGGGTAAATTGATGGCATCACGGTGTAACATTCGAGAAACCTTCCGTAATCCCCAATTCCACCGCCGGCCTGAGGGCCATGCTTGAAGGAGGAGGCCATGCCAGAGACGATCAGGGAGGAGTACATCAGGAGAAACCCCCGCTCGGCAGAACTGTACCCCAGGTTCACAGAGCTGTTCCCATCGGGCGGCGCGGGCCACGACGGGTACGTAGCATCCCCCTTCCCCATCACCATTGCCAGGGGACAAGGGCCCCGCAAGTGGGATGTGGACGGGAATGAATATATCGACTACGGGCTGGGCTCCGCTTCGTTGCTGCTGGGCCACGCCCATCCCGAGGTGGTCGAGGCGTTGACCCAGGCCGCTCCCGTCGGCTCCCACTTTGGCGCGCCCGTGGAGTCCATGCTGGAGTGGGGCGAAAGGGTCTGCAACCTGATTCCCTGTGCCGACAAGGTGCGTTTCGTCGCATCGGGCGCTGAGTCCACCATGCTTGCCATGCGCATCGCCCGGGCCTACACCGGCAAGGAAAAGATTATCCGGTGGGAGTCCCACTACCACGGCTGGCACGACTACGCTATGCCCGGCAACCTGCCGCCCTTCGACGCTCCCGCATCCATCGGCATTCCCCAGGGAGCGGTGGACTCGGTCATAGTCCTGCCGGTGGACCTGAATGTCCTTGAGGAAACACTGGCCAACAACAACGACATTGCCGGCGTGATAACCGAGGGGTCGGGCGCGTCCTATGGCACGGTGCCGCGCCAGGAAGGCTTCGTGGAAGGCGTCAGGGAGCTGACTCGGAAGTACGGTGTCGTAATGATCCTGGACGAGGTCATTACCGGTTTCCGCTGGAGTCCCGGCGGCCTGCAGGAATGGCTCGGCATCGAACCGGACCTCTGCACCCTGGCCAAGATCCTGACCGGCGGCCTTCCCGGCGGCGCGGTGGCGGGCCGGGACGAGGTAATGCAGGTGATGGTACAGACCGGCGACCGGCAGCATGACCGGTACGAGCGGGTGCTCCACGGCGGCACCTTCAACGCCAACCCCTATTGCGCCGCCACCGGCAACGCGGCCCTGCGCATCGCCGCCACCGGCGAAATGCAGGCGCAAGCGGACCGCATGGCCGAGCGGCTGAGGGTGGGCCTGCGCCGCATAATGGACCACCACGAAATAGCTGCCACCGTTTATGGCGAGTCCTCCACCTTCCATCTCTACTTCGGCGGGCGGTCCATCGACGGCCTGGACGCCAACACGCTCAAGAACGCTTCCCCGGATGTCCAGACGGCCTTCCGGCAGGCGTTGCAGGTAAGGGGCGTTGACCTGATGTCCCGAACCAGCGGCGTCCTCTCCGGCGTGCACACCGAGGCGGACATCGACACCAGCCTGGAGGCCTTTGACGGGGCAATCAAGGCGATGATAGATGAGGGGATAGTAACCTGATTTACCAGGGGGCAATCGCGAACAATCGCCAAGTCATGCCAGCGTTACGGCTCCACCGTTTCTGCTGTATAGGAGGACAAGATGGCTGAATTACTAGGACTGGGATGTTCCCACGGCCCAATCATTCTGACCCCTCCCGAGGTATGGGCCAAGGGCAGGGAGCGGGTAATGGCCCGCGTACCGAATTACGAACCGCCCGCCCAGTTGATTGAAGAATTGGGCGATGACAATGGACTGAGCCAGGACATCAGTGACCACAAGAAGGTCGTCGAGTCGTTCAAGGTGCTTCGGGACCGTCTCCATGATTGGAATCCGGACGTCCTGATGGTAATCGGCGACGACCAGGCGGAGAACTTCCTGCAGGACAACCTGCCTCCCTTCTGCCTGTACACCGGCGCCGAAGTTGACGGCTATCCCTTCCAGCGCCCCGCGGCCCGTACCAACCTGTGGGACGCCGCCCCGGAGACGAAGTTCACCTTCCAGTGCCCCAAGGACTTTGCCAGGGGAATGCGCAACTTCCTGATCCGGGACGGGTTCGACATGTCCTCTTCCAGCGCCCTCAAGGGGTGGGACTGGGGCCTGGCCCACGCCATCATCAACCCGCTGGTGTACCTGGACCCCGACGGCAAATTCCCCCTGCTGCCCCTGTTCGTCAACTGCTACGGGGAAGAGGCCGGGCTCGATTACCCGCCGCGGCCCACGCCGAAACGGTGCTATGAACTGGGGCAGGGCATCCGCAGGTTCCTGGACACCAGGGACGAACGGGTTGCCGTGGTTGCCTCCTCCAGTTGGTCGCACAGTTTCCTGGCCCACAGGTTCCAGTGTATGTCCATCGACATCGAGACCGACCGGCGTTACCTGGATATGCTGCGCAAGGGTCAGGGAAGCAAGCTGGCGGAACTTACTCCCGAGGAACTCCAGGAGTCTGGAGACCACGAAATCCTGAACTGGATCATCGCCCTGGGCGTACTGGGCGACGTTCCCGCGGAAATCGTCGATGTGCGTGAGTCCCAAACCCAGCTGGCGTACCGCGTAGCTGCCATCTGGAACTGACTGCGTCTGTCTTGCCACTCTCTTGCCAGCAATTTGCCGCACCGGATGCCCACGCCGGTGCGGCAAAGCTTATCGGCCCACTCCCAAAGTCTGTGGCGGCGGACAAGGCGGTCCCGCCGAAATTGGTGCGCCGCATCTTGCGCTGAAGTCGAAGAGGAAGTGACATGGCGGACACCGAGGTCCTTGTTATTGGTGGTGGCATAGCCGGAGCTTCCGCTGCCTGGCGCCTCGCCGAACTCGGAAGCAGCGTTACCCTCCTTGAGCGGGGCGACATTGCATCTGAGTCCTCCGGTGTCAACGCCGGTGGCATCGGGGCACTGGGTTGGGGCCATGTGCCCAACCTGCAGTCCTATCTGACCATGGGCAGCCTCCAGATTTTCAAGCATCTGCAGCTCGAACTGGGCTACGACATAGAATTCCGTGCCTCGGGCGCCCTCCAGGCCATCCAGACAGCGGAGCAGTACGAATACGCCCGGGACAACGTGCTTTCCCTCAAGTCCCAGGGTTACACCCTGGAACTGCTTACGGTTAATGAGGCCCGCGGCCTGGAACCGGAACTGAACCCGGACTTGGTGGGCGTGGTGCACATTCCCCTGCGGGCCCAGGCCGACCCAGTCAAGGCCACCCGAGCCTTTGCCGCCGCTGCCGAACAGTCCGGCGCCCAAGTGTTGACCGGCCGGGAGGTGACGGCAATTACCTGCCAAGCCAACGGGGGCTTCCGTGTCGCCTGTTCCTCAGCCAGTTCCGGCGAAGTGCATACGGCAAAGCAGCTTGTCCTGGCTGCCGGCGCCTGGTGCGGCACCCTGGGAGAGATGCTGGGGCTGCGCATTCCAATTATTCCGGTTCGAGGCCAGATGTGGGCCTCCGAACCCCTGCCGCCAAGGGTTTTTCACTCCCTGTCAGCCGCCGAGTCGCCCCTGCACTGGACAGCCAGCCCGGGAAACGACGAAGGCAACGACGCCAGCACGCCACCGGAACTTACCCACCTTGGCAGTCGCCGCGTCACCAGGCACCTGTACGGACGCCAGACCAGGGACGGCGAACTTGTCTTTGGCGGCGACCGTCAGGTGGTTGGCTATGACAAGACGGTTGAAGACGCAGGTATCGAAGTGAATTTCGGCCACGTCAGGGAGCTTCTGCCAATGCTGGGCCAGCTATCCATCACCCGCACCTGGGCGGGCCTGATGCCCTTCTCCCTGGACGGCAAGCCGGTCATCGGCAAGATACCCCAAATGGAGAACCTCTACATTGTCAGTGGCCTGGCTTCATCAGGATTCGGGCGCGGCCCCATGGCCGGCAAGCTGATCGCCGATTATATTCATACCGGCCACCGGCCCCAGGTGTTGGCGGAGTCGGACCCGGCCAGGTGTGTTTCCGTCCTTGACTGACCACTTCCCATAAAACAGGGCAGCAAACAAAGGGATGAAGTATGACGAGCCTCGAGACCGCCTTTCAGGCAATCGACCTCTATGCTGAACATCGGATGCGACAGCTCAAGATGCCGGGATTGGCCATTGCGGTCACCGACCGGGAGAGGTTGCTCAAGTTGGCGACATTCGGATACGCCGACCTGGCGGGTGGCAAACCGATCCAGCCCGGCACAATGTTTGAGATTGGCTCCATCGGAAAGTCCTTTACCAACGTCGCCCTCTTGCAACTTCGCGATGAGGGTCGCCTCGACCTGCACGCCCCGGTATCAACATTCCTGCCGTGGTTCGAGGTGCAGTCCAGCTACGGGCCCATCACCACTCATCACCTGATGACCCACACTGCCGGCCTGCCCTCCGGCACCGACATCGGGCCCCACGGCCTCTACGAAGCCTGGGCCCTGCGGGACAGCCGGACCGGAACGCCACCCGGGGAGCATTTCCGCTACTCCAACGTCGGTTACAAGACCCTGGGGTTCCTCCTGGAAGAGCTGGACGGCCGCTCTTATGCGGAATCCATCCAGGCCCGTGTCCTCGACCCGCTGGGCATGCAGCGCTCCCATCCTGTCATCGGCCACGAGACGCGAAAACAGGCAGCCGTGGGTTACCGGAACTTCTACGACGACCGGCCCGAGCACGTGAGCCACGGACTGGTTCCCGCATTATGGACTGAATACGGAGTGGGCGATGGCTGCCAGGCAGCTACCGCCGAGGACATGACCATCTACCTGAGAATGTTCATGAACGGAGGTTCGGGTCCGGCGGGCCGAGTCATATCAGAGGACAGTTACCGCCTGATGACGCAGCGGGCAATAGCCAACCAGCAGTGGGGAGGGGCCCACTATGGCTACGGGCTCACCCTGGCCGATGTTGACGGGCACGCTTACCTGGGGCACAGCGGCAGCTCAACGGGCTTCGTGTCGGCCATGATTGGCGATCTGGATGACGGCCTGGGTGTGGTGGTCCTGGTCAATGGCCTTGTTCGGTCCTACGGCGCGGTGGATATGGCGCTGCACCTGCTGCGGCTTCTGCGAGCTGGGCTGCACGGACAGGAGCTTCCCTCTCCTCCTCTCGTTGCGGATCCGGAGTCCATAAGCAACGCTGCCGACTACGCAGGGAACTACGGCGCCGGAGAAAACCGCCTGGTAGTTGCCGCTAACGGCAATCAGTTGTCCCTTCAATGGGCCGGCATGGACATTACCCTGCATCGGCGCGGCGAGGACAGCTTTTACGTGCCTCACCCAGGTCTGGAGCGTTACCTGCTGGAATTCGGGCGCGACAATGAACGGGTTGTGGAGATTTTCCACGGTCCCAACTGGTACGTTGGGGAAGGTTATTCCGGGCCCGAGAGCTTCGACTATCCAGCAGAGTGGTACGCCTACCCCGGGCATTACCGGACCTACAACTTCGGCCTGACCAACTTCCGCATCGTGCTGCGAAAAGGCTCGCTGATTTTGATCTACCCAGCGGGAGGTCACGAGCCGCTGGTTCCCCTGGGGGACGGCCTTTTTCGCATCGGCGAAGACCCCCGCTCGCCGGAAACAGTCCGCTTTGACGCGGTGGCGTCGGGCCGGGCGTTACGTGCTGTATATTCCGGCTGTCCCTACTACCGTACTTACACGCCCTGAACAGAGACCATCGGTAGCCACAACACCGGCTGCCTCGCGACACAAGACTATCGATTTGGATTTGCAAGGAGGCGATCATGCCCATAGAACAGGTGTCACCAGAGCTGGAACGCATAGTGTCCCTGGGCCAGGATGTCGAGGTGCTGGGCACCGGCTACGAGGTTGGAGAAGGGCCGCTGTGGTGGAGCGAGGACCAGTGCCTGCTGTTCAGCGAGGTTCGGGGCGACCGCAGGCAGAAGTGGTCCGACGGCGAGGGCGTAACCCTGGTCCAGGAGCTTACCAATAACGCCAACGGCCTCACGCGGGACCCCCAGGGAAGGCTGGTAATGTGCGAGGGTGGGGCGCGGCGGGTGTCGCGGGTGGAAGCTGACGGCAGCGTTACGGTGATCGCCAGCAGCTACCATGGCCTCCCGTTGAACCGGCCCAACGACGTGGTGGTAAAGTCCGACGGCAGCATCTACTTCACTGACCCCGGCGGACCGGCCCCGGACACCGATCTGGACTTTTCCGGCGTCTATCGGGTCGCTGTGGACCTCAGCGCGATCAACCTGCTGGTGCGGGACTACGTCCTGCCCAACGGCCTCGCCTTTTCACCGGATGAGAGTGTCCTTTACATCAATGATTCCCTGGGCCTGCACGTCAACAATGACATGTTCCGCAGCATCGGCTACATCGATGCCTTTGACGTGCGGCCCAACGGGATGCTGGCCAACCGGCGGGTCTTCTGCGAACTGAGGGGCGAAGGGACCGGAATACCCGACGGCTTAAAAGTTGACGTGGAGGGCAACGTCTACTGCACCGGCCCCGGCGGGGTCTGGATCATGGACGCCACCGGCAAGCACCTGGGCACAATTCTTACCGAGGTGGCACATACGACCAACATCGCCTGGGGTGGCGATGACTGGAAAACCCTGTACATCACCACATTTGAAACTCTGGCTCGCATTGAGCTGAAGATACCCGGCCTGCCAGTTCCGGCGCTGGCGCCATAGAAATAGATGCGGGGCTATCAAGTTGCTGGGTTGCCGGCAACAGGGACACTCGGGAAAGCGGTTGGGCCCGGAGAGCATGCGGTGGTTATGGCTAACAGTCGCGTGAACTTGTAGGCGAGCCGCACCGCCGGGTCGTTGCCCTGCCGGCCCCCAAATGGCCCGTGTGCTCTTTTATCCCTCCCGACATGTCAGTTGTTCCGCATTGGCGGCCGATGCAGCAAACTGATGGGTAAGGGCGATTACCCACCGCTTAATGCGATCGTGCCACGGGTATGTCTTTCCAGGAATTTCACCTCTTCCCTCCCCGTCATCAACTTGCAAAACCCTGTTCTCGTTCATCCCCTCTTGTCGCTATCACCAGTTAGCCGCCAGTAATGCGCGTTGCCCGAGGACTCTCCACCTGCCAGGGTCCGGTTTAAATCGGTCAAGGGGGGTCTGCTTGCACCCCAACCTCGGTGCAAGGATCCGGGCGCCAGTGCAGGCCGAGAAGGGCAGTTCAATAGCTGAATGAAATTATTATGAAATAAAGAGCCACAGCATGGGCCGGACAAGCGGTTCTGGTATATTAGATAAGGCCAGCGAATTGCAAGACAGAGCACTCAACCCAAAAGTAGGGTCAGGAGTGACTATCGATGTCAACCGCAGGCAGCAAGCCCGCCAACGACCAGTTGCCTTCCCCGTTTCCCGAGGGTTGGTACTTCGTCACAAGCCGCTCGGCCCTCTTGAGGTCCCGGCTCATCCAGCGGACCTGGATGGGGGAGAACATTGTCGCCTAGAAGTCTGGCCGGGAACCCCGATTCTCCCCAACCCGCCGTTTTCTTAACGTCGATTGTCGATGTAACAGTGGGTTCTTGACACGTATTATATACATTACCATGCTGTATAAGACTGGAATACGTCTGCTGGGCGTAGCGCGAAATCCGGCCAATGGCTTTCCGGCCAGACTTCTAGT
>CASHTH010000348.1:0-20117 GCA_030341885.1 Geodia barretti
GCCGTAAACGGCGGAGCGCGCATGCTGCAACTGCGAGACAAGCTCCGCGACAAGGGAGAGTCGCTGCCGCTAGCATCCGCACTGCAGGATCTCTGCATACGAACCGGAGCCCTGCTGATCATCAACGACCACGCCGACGTGGCGGCGGCGGTCGGTTCTGGCGGCCTGCACGTGGGCCAGACCGACCTGCCCGTCGCGCGAGCCCGGCAGGTCCTCAACCCGCACCAGGTGCTGGGACGCTCCAATCGCGAGTTCGCGCAGCTCGTTGAATCCAAGGAAATGGGAGCCGACCACGTCGCCTTCGGAGCCATCTACGCCACCACCAGCAAAGGCGTGGCCCGCAACCCACAAGGCCCGGAACGAGTGCGGGAGGCCAAGAGCATCTCCGGAGACACGCCCCTGGTCGCCATTGGCGGCATCAACCTGAGCAACGTCGCACCAGTGGTCGAGGCCGGCGCTGACGCTATCTGCGTTACTGCCGCCGTGGGATCGGCCGGAGAGCCCGAGGCAGCCGCAGCCGCCATGACCGCGGCGATAGAGGCCGCCGGAGGGAGGGTCTGATGCCATCAAGGTACAGCGCCGAGTTGAGCGCCATCGGCAACCACGCCATCGAACAACTCACCAGTCGCAATCGCGACCGCGAGGAGGGCCTGTCGGTATCCCGCGAGGTGATCCGCCTTTCCGCCAACGCCATCCGCGCTGTCCATCGCGCCGACTTCGACGAGGCCGCACGACTTATCGGATCCGCGGAATCACGCCTGCAGGACTCAGAGCATATCCGCGCCGACAGTCCGCTCATCTACAACGCGGGGTTTATGAACGACGCCCGCAAGGAGTTCACCGAGGCCAACATCACCCTGGCGGTCATCTCCGGCAATGACATACCTTCCGCCGAGGACCTGGGCATAGATCCGCCCGCCTACCTCAATGGGATGGCCGAGGTCATCGGAGAACTGCGCCGCTACATCCTCGACGGCCTGCGCAAGGACAGCATAGGGCGGTGCGAGGAGCTTATGGAAGTCATGGACGAAATCTATGGCGTACTGGTCACCGTGGACTTCCCCGAGGCAGTCACGGGTGGCCTGCGCCATACCACCGACGCCATGCGCGCCGTGCTTGAGCGCACCCGCGGCGACCTGACCATCGCCCTGCGCCAGCGGGCCCTGGAAGCGCAACTGACAGCCTGGCGGGAATGGAGCGACCGCCGCTGACCGGCATATCGTTCACTATTCACCCACTCCGGAGGCAGCAATGCTATCCAGTTCGGGAGCAACGGCAGAGACCCTGGACCGCTTTTACGAAGACCTGTGCGGCTACAGCACGTCACCCCTGTGGTTGGTTCAGGAAGAGGCGCTGGTTGCCGAACCCAGGAGCAAGGCTCTGCCCTTCCTGTGGCGGTGGCGCGACCTGCAACCCCAGGCGCTTCGGGCGGGCGACCTCATCGGCACCGCCGACGCCGAACGCCGGGTGCTGATGCTTCTCAACCCAGGCCTGAACCGCATGGCCACCACCAATTCCATGTTCGCCGGACTGCAGATCGTCATGCCCGGCGAAGCCGCCCGAGCCCACCGGCACACACCTGCTGCATTGCGGTTCATCATAGACAGCCAGGGTGGATCCACAACGGTCAATGGCGACCGCATCCCCATGTACCCTGGTGACCTAGTGCTCACTCCCAACTGGACCTGGCACGACCACGCTAATGACACCGATGATCCCATCATCTGGCTGGACGGGCTGGACATACCGCTGGTTCACATGTTGGAGGCGGTCTACTACGAGCCGTATCCCGAAGACGTTCAGCCGGTCACCGAACCGACCGACTCGTCGCTGACGCGCTATGGGGCTGGCACCCTTCGCCCCTCGTGGGAAACCAGCGGTGCAGCTCACTCGCCGCTGATGCACTACCCGTGGCAGCAGACTTGGGAGACGCTGCAACGTCTGGCGCCCCCGAGGTTGACGGCAGCCCCTATGACGGCGTGATCATGGAGTACACAAACCCCAACACCGGCGGGCCGGTGATGCCGACCATAGCCTGCCACATCCAGATGCTGCGTCCTGGCGAGGCCACCAAGGCCCACCGCCATACTGCCAGCGCCGTCTACCACGTGGTGCAGGGACGCGGCCGCTCGGTGGTCAACGGCCAGGCCATCGACTGGGAGGACAAGGATGTGTTCTGCGTCCCAGGCTGGAACTACCACGAGCACGCCAACGCATCAGACACCGAGCCTGCCGTCCTGTTCAGCTTCACCGAGGCACCGGTGCTACGCGCGCTGAGCCTGCTGCGAGAGCAGGCCCACCCTGACGGGAACCAGAAGTAAACGACCATGAAGATCACCTTCCTCGGTACAGGGGCTGGTAACTCGTCTCAGCGCGCGCACTCAGCCATTGCCCTTGAGTGTCCCGACGGCACTAATCTGCTGCTGGACGCCAGTTCCGGCAACTCCGCGCTACGTCACGCTGCCGCTGCGGGAATTGACATCAGGTTATTCGACGACGTGCTGCTATCCCACGACCACCCTGACCATATGTCCGGTATCGACTTCATCCAGTTTGACCGCGCACTGTCAGGGGTGGACCGGGGGCCACTGCGGGTGCACTCTTCCTACGAGTCTCTGGAAGGGCTGAAACGCCACTGCCTCGCAACCCGCCTTAACATCTGGGACGTCTCCGGGGATTTCGGCCGTAACTGGGAGGGGCGGGAGTTTTTGCAGTGGAAACCGGCTGCGTCCGGCCACGTCATCGAGTTTGGGCCACGGACGACGGCCTGGCACTTCCCGGCCGATCACATCACCGGCGCGTCGGGCTGGCGGGTGGAGTGCGATGGGAAGACTGTGGTGTTCTCCGGCGACACCAGGTACAGCCCCGAGTTGGTTAAAGCGGCCCAGGGCGTCGACCTGTTGATTCACGAGGCCTTCTGCGTTGCCGACAGCGTCCTCGCGAGGGCCGCGGGCCACTGCACCGGCGGCGAAGCAGGCCAGGCCGCCGCGGAGGCCGGTGCCGCATCCCTTGTGCTCACACATCTCACCGACGTCTACCATGCAGACTCTCAGCCATTGGGTGAGGAAGCGGCGGAGCACTACACCGGACCGATCACCCTCGCCCATCGACTTGCACCAGATTACAATCAAATGAGTAGCCTAGAGATTACCTTCCTGGGCACCGGGGCGGGAATGTCCACGACCCGCGCTCACACCGCCATCGCCCTCCGCTGTGCCGATGGCACGACCCTGCTCCTTGACGGCAGCTCTGGCAATTCGGCACTGCGAAATGGCGAGGCATCCGGTTTCCGGGCAATAGACTACGACCACGTCCTGTTGTCCCATGACCATCAGGACCACCTGTCGGGTCTGATGTTCGTCCAGGGCCGCCGTTCCCACGAGACTCCGGACGAGGCACCCCTGTCGATCTACGGCAGCTCCCTTGGTCTCGAGGGCCTGCGCAAGGCCGCAATCGCCGGCCGCGTCCCGGACATCCGCGACGGCGGTGCCTACAACCACGTTGGTCGCCAAGTGATGCGCTGGCAGGAAGCGCTCCCAGGCCACAAGCTGGAACTGGGGCCGGAGACTGTGGCTTGGAATTTCGACGTTGACCACATTCCCGGTTCCGTCGGCTGGCGCATTGAGACGGGAGGCATAGCAGTCGTCTTTTCGGGCGACACCACCTACAGCCGCGGCCTCGTTGAGGCCGCCCAGGGAGCAGACCTGCTGATACACGAGGCCCTCTCCACCGACGAGAGGCATGATATGGCTGTCAGCCGCCTGCACTCGACGTCCGGCGACGCGGCCAGGGTCGCTGCCGAGTCATCTGCGAAGTTCCTGGTCCTGACACATCTCGACGACGCCTTCCACCAAGACCAGGCGCCTCTACTGGAAGACGCTGCGCGCCACTACTCCGGCCCCATCAGTGCCGCCTACGACCTGCTGCAATTCAACGTTCCTCGAACATGAGCCCCCGAATTTCCCCTTTCTTCTAAGCCTCCCCTTCCGAAGGGGAACACTGCCGTGCTTCTACGAATACGTTTCCATCAGCCTGCCGAAAATTGCTGACATTTGCTCCTTGCGCAGACTCACATTGTAGAACTATAGTTTCATAGATCCGAGGATCGGACACACCTGCGACTCGACTGACGCCCGTCAGGAGCTGCGAGCAAATCGCATATAGCTGCTGCCGGGGCGGCGAGCGGCATAGGAGGGCACCGTGTTAGCTTGCACCAATTCATGCGCCATGGTCGGACTGGAGGGATACATCATTCGGGTGGAGGTGGACCTCTCACCTGGTGTGCCGAGGTTCAACATGGTGGGGCTTCCCGACACGGCGGTGCAGGAGGGCAAAAGAACGAGTACGCGCTGCCCTTCGCAACAGTGGCTGCGAGTTCCCAATGCGGCGCATCACAGTCAATCTGGCGCCCGCCGACATGAAAAAGGAGGGTCCGGCCTACGACCTGCCCATTGCCATTGGAATACTGCTGAGTTCCGGACAGCTGGAGTCCGTTCCTGGCGACGCGGTCTTCCTGGGCGAATTGTCCTTGGACGGCAGCCTGCGCCACACGAACGGCATCCTCACAATGGCGTCGGTGGCTCGCGACCAGGGGTTTGAATCGGTGTTTGTGCCGGCAGAGGACGCCGAGGAGGCCTCGCTGGTGGAGGACATCACAGTCTATCCCGTGCCCACACTCGATTCAGTGGTAAGGCATATCCGTGGCGAGGCCCCTCTGGAGCCAATGAAGGTGATGCGTGGGCCCAGTGCTCCACGCAGACCTGCGCCCAGGTCCAGATGGATCTGGTGCACATCAAGGGGCAGGAACACGCAAAGCGGGCACTGGAGGTGGCAGCAGCGGGATTCCACAACCTGTTGTTCAGCGGACCTCCGGGAAGCGGCAAGACACTTCTGGCCCGCTGCCTGCCTTCAATTCTGCCCCGAATGGCCCCGCAGGAAGCCCTAGAGGTTACCAAGATTTACAGCGTGACCGGGTCGCTGCATAGCGAAAACCCATTGATGTTGCAGCGACCGTTCCGATCCCCTCACTACACCATCTCGAATGCCGGCCTGGTGGGCGGCGGCCGCTCGCTGCGCCCTGGGGAGATCACGCTCAGCCATCGCGGCGTGCTGTTCCTTGACGAGCTGCCGGAGTTCAACCACTCTGCGCTTGAGTCGCTGCGGCAGCCATTGGAGGACAAGGTCGTCACAATCAGCCGCGTTTCGGGCTCGGTTACTTACCCCGCTAGTTTCATGATGGTCGCCGCAATGAATCCCTGTCCATGCGGATTTCACAATCACCCAGTGAAGGAGTGCACCTGCAGTGCGTCCACAGTGGCCCGCTACCAGAAGAAGATCAGCGGTCCGCTCATGGATCGGGTGGACGTGTTTGTCGAAGTGCCTCCCGTCGAATATGACAAGCTGGTGGAAAGCGCCGCAGGCGAGGACTCCAGCGGGCCGCGCCAAAGAGTTGAGAAGGCCCGGGACTTACAGCGGGAACGGTTCAGGGACAACGGGTTCCTCTGCAACGCGGAGATGGGCCCGGCGGAGGTCTGGGAGCACTGCCAGATGGAAGACGGAGCACGCAGCCTCCTACAGACGGCCGCCCAGCGTCTTAGCTTGTCAGCACGCGCTTTTCACCGGGTGCTCAAGGTGTCTCGCACCATTGCCGACCTGGACGATGCGGAGGTCATCGGAGTGTCGCATCTGGGGGAGGCCCTGCAATACCGGGCGCGGGCAGCCACCGGATGAGGCAGGGTGGTACACAGTCGTCGATTGGCTACCGAGGAATCGACCAGCGGTCTCCATTTGTGCGCCGGGAAATGCGGCCCTGCAGACGACCCCCTGGGCCGCTTGCAACCTAGGGCCGCGGCCCACTATCATAGCTCTATGGAAGAAAAGCAAGTGAAATACCAGCTCGGGACACTCTCGCGTGTCGAGCCGGTTACTTTGGGAGAACCCGGGCGGCGAACATTCAGGCTGGACCTACACTCCGGGCAAGCATTCTGCTCCCTTTGGCTGGAAAAGGAGCAGCTGTTCCAGTTGGGCGTTTACCTCCGGGACTATGTCGCCGGACTGTCGAGTGAGGAGAAGGAGGGAGGCAGCGCACCCAAGGAATCCGACTGGAACGGCGGGGAGCAGTCTATTGACTTCAAGGCTGGTCAGATGTTTCTCAGCCATGACAAAGAGACTAACTCCTTCTACATGCAGGCCCACGAGAGGGAGACCGACGAGGAACGTCAGGAGGGTGAGAGTGAGGGTGAGGCAGAATCTATCAGCTTCTGGATCACTCTGAATCAGGCCACCGTCTTGGCCGAGGAATCGCTGCGTATTTGCGCAGCAGGCCGGCCCACCTGCTTTCTCTGCGGTCAACCCATCAACCCCGATGGGCCATGTATGCCCCAGGGCCAATGGGCACACCGTACTTGAGGCCGGATAGGGGTCAATCCCACGCTCCGGATATCGCCGTTTGACCTCCGACACCAAAGTACAAGAAGTGCTTCGGCACGGCGAGATCCTGTCCTGCCAGTTGACGCGACTGGGATCCAACTACACCTTCGTCGTCAATGTCGCCCAGGACGGTCTGGAAGCCTATGCCATCTACAAGCCCCGGGACGGCGAGGCGCCGTTATGGGATTTCCCTAACGGCACTCTGTACAAGCGGGAATGCGCCGCCTACCTGCTTAGCGATATCCTAGGCTGGGACCTTATCCCCTTCACTATAATTCGTGACGGTCCCTACGGCATCGGGTCGGTGCAGGAGTTCATTGAGCACGACCCCAAAGAGAACTACTACAACCTCGGCTCTGACTACGCCGATCAGCTTCGCATGGTCTGTTGCTTCGACTTGGTTGCCAACAGCACCGACAGGAAGCCCAATCACCTGATTACCGACCCTGCCGGGAAGCTCTGGAGCATTGACCACGGCCTGACATTCCACTCTGACGTAAAGATCCGCACGGTGATCTGGGATTTTGGCGGCGAGCCAATTCCCGATGAGTTGCTGGATTCCCTGACCGAATTCAATGCAAGGCTAAATGGTCCCCAGAACAGCATGCCGAAAAGGCTGCAGGAGTTGTTGGAACTCCTTTCACCATCGGAAGTTGAGGCCCTTAGGGGTCGGCTGGACTGGGTACTGACCGAGCGAGCGTATCCGGGGGCTGCAACGGCCGCGTCGCAGGCGCGGCGGCTGATCAGGGCGCGAGGACAGTGAACGGCAATGGGCGTGGAAACCATCAGCGCCATCACCCTAGCCGTGACGGGCATGGCCCGCTCGGTGGTGTTCTACCGAGACCACGTCGGCCTGGAATTGCTGTATGGGGGTGAGGATGCCTCGTTCACCAGCTTTCAGGGTTGGCGAAGGCTTCGTCAACCTGATACTGAGCCACGAAAAGCCCGCGTGGTGGGGGAGATTAATTCTCCATGTTGATGATGTGGATGCCCACTACCAGCGCCTCACCGGATTCGGCCTCAAGCCGTCCAGCGAGCCCGCCGACGCCCCGTGGGGCGAGCGATACTTTCACATCGACGACCCCGACGGCCACGAACTGAGCTTCGCAAAACCACTGCCGCGGGGCCGTTCGTCCTGAGCTAGTCGGTCATCCTGGATCTGTCGAAGGATGGCGTTTGGCTTGGCTTAGCTTGCCTTTCCTACGGGACTAGACGTTGATCAGGAAGTTGATGACGTCGCCGTCCTTTACCTGGTAGGTCTTACCCTCGGATCGCAGCACACCTTCCTTGCGGCCATTCGCCACACTGCCGCACCGCACCAGGTCGTCGTAGTGAATGACCTCCGCCCGGATAAAGCCCCGGATGAAGTCTGTGTGTATCGTGCCCGCTGCGTCCAGGGCCGGAATGCCCTCCGGCACCGGCCAGGCCCGCACCTCATCATCTCCGACAGTAAGGAATGAGACCAGCCCCACCGTGTCGTAGCAGACCTGCTTGACCCGTTCAATGGCTGAGTCAGTCAGCCCAAGGGCGTCGCGAAACTCCTCCGCTTCATCCTCCGGCATCGCCGCCAGGTCCTCCTCCAGCTTTGCGCTCAACTGGACCGTCCCCAATCCATCGGTCATCTCCGTCGGCAATTCGAGGGACGCGAGGGACGGCGCCTCGCCGGATTCATCAGTGTTGAAGGCGACTATGATCGGCTTGTCGGTCAGCAACTGGTAATCGACTATCGCCGAACGTTCCGAGGCAGTCAGTTCCTGCTGCCGAATTCGAACGCCGGATTCGAGTGCCTCCCGGCATTTCCGGACGGCATCTGCCTGGGGTACGAGGGCAGGCCGCTCGGCAGGCTTCGACTTCTTGAGGGAGTCCGCCAGGCGCGATTCCACTCGTTCCAGAGTTTCCAGGTCGGACAGTGTCAACTCACTGAGCATCGCCGATAGTTCCTGCGCCGGCTCCGCCGCGCCCTGCAGTTCGCTGTCGAAAGCCCTAACCACCAGCAAAAGGGCTCCCGTCCCCTGCAGGATGTTGCGATGCCGGCCCGCCAGGCCTTGGCTGCGATTGGCACGGTCGGCGGGTGGAAGGTCCCAGAATTTTATCTCGGCGTATATTACCTTCCGGGGATTGTACATGCCCTCCAGGACAGTGAGACGCCGGTCGGTAACCTTCACGACCCCAATCTGCACAGGCCCCGCACTCCCTCCCCCGGTGGCTGCCCCATGTCCCGCAGTGAGTGCATTGAAGGTTGTGGTCTTTCCGCTCTGAGGCAGCCCGATGATAGCTATGTCCATGCCTGGATATTGCTCCTGTATTCTTAACGAATAGATTCAGTACGACAGAAAAAGCCGGCCCCATTCGGTCTTCAGGGCGGCCTCGATGCGGCGTCGGCCCTTGGTCTTGAGCCAGTAGCCGTTGTGGTAAAGGTTGGAGGCCAGGAAAGCCCAGCCGACGATGGGGCTGCGCAGCAGCATGTTCTCCAGGGGCTTGAGCGGCCCCCAGTAGATGAGCTTTTGCCCCCGGCTGGCGAAGGTGTTTTCGGCGCCGGCGAAGTGCCAGTTGACCTCGCTGATATCCTCGCCTCGAACGTCTATTTCTGCGACTTCACCGCATCCCAGCCCCCGCTCGTGAGCTATGCGGATGAACGGTATGCTCATCGGATCAAAGCCCATCATCTTCGCGGCCACCGCGTCGATGGCCACTTGGTCGGAGCTGGCAAGGATGCGATTCTTGATGTGCCAGCGCATGGCCCGGGGGCCTGGTCCGTCTCCCGCAAAAGTGCCGTCCATCACCGCGAACAACCCGGGGTGAATCTCCTGCTGTATCGCCAGCAGGTCTACCAGCGTTTCGTGTATAACGGAGTGCGTCCAGTGCCGCTTGCGATGCAGCAAGCCGCCGAACGCGTTTTTCATCGCTCCGGTCATGGTGGTGAACACGTGGGTCTTCATCGTGGGCAGGTGCACGATGTTGGTCCCTGGGAAACTCTCCGGAATCTGGATGCCCTCCGGGAAGATGTCGTCCAACGCCAGCATCTCCGCGCGGGGCTTGTAGTCAATCCAGAGGTTGGGTGGACTGTCGAGGTGAATGGAAGGCAGTCCAACCTTGTCCTGGGCTACCTTGTGCTTATTGTTTTCCTCGCCCTCGTAGGAGTCCACCACAACCGTGCCGTTATGAGCCGCGATCAAATCCTGGTGTCCCATGGCCTTCAGCGCGTTGGTGACGCCCTCAATCTGCCAAGGAGTTGTTGAGCAACCGGGATACCAGTGCTGCCACGAAATGTTGACCTTGAGCTGAGTCCGGTTCCCCGGGGGCAGGGCTTCCGCGGCTCCGGCCAGTTGCATGGCGCGGGCGATATCGTCCTGTACCGTTTCCGGTTTGGTCGCAACCACAGCAACCACAGAGGGACCTGTCCGCGCAGAAGGGTGGGCGGGCGCTGGCTGTACTTGCATCGGCACTCCTGTCTGGGCGGCGTCGACTGCACCGCTACTATGGTCGCTGGGCAACTTGAAAGGACCCTGTCTTCGCCTGCGGCTTGTTTCACCCGTTGAGCAGCAATACAGCTGCTGAGACTGCCAGCCAAGCAACAACCGTGGCCAGCAGCGGAATATCGCGGACCATCAACTGCTCCGGGGCCTCGGCGTCGCTACTGTGATTCAGCAGGTACAGGTAGCGGAACAGACCGAGGGCCACCAGCGGCAGGGTGAAGAGCATTGCGTTGTTTTCGGGAAGATTCTCCGCCTCAATCGTATACAAAGTATAGCTGAGCAATGCCGCCGTTGCAGAGACGGTAAGCAACTGAGATACGAACGGTCCTGAATATCGGGCCAGCACCGGACGCTGCCGGTCGGCATCCTCTCCGGCGAGCCGGACCTCAGCATAGCGGCGCCCCAGCACTATGAACAACGCCCCGGCGCCGGTGGTGGTGTACAGCCAGGGCGACGGGTCGACATCAATTGCCAGCGCGCCCGAAACTGCCCTGATAACGTAGCCACTAGCCACTGCAAATACGTCCAGCAGCACCAGATTCTTGCCGCCCAGGCAGTAGGCCGCGTTGATTGCGAGGTAGATCGCGGAGACGAGGAGGAGCGACAGGCCCACCAGCCACATTGCGGCGAGACCCACTGCCGTCAGAAGGGCGATCATTGCGATGGCAGCAGGCGCTCCCACCCTGCCGGAAGCGATGGGCCGGTGCCTTTTGCGGACGTGCGCTCGATCGGCGTTCCGGTCCATCAGATCATTGAAGACGTAAACACCGCTGGAAAGTAAGCAGAACCCTACGAATACCAAGGCCAGCCGGCCCAGCAGGGAGGGAACGTCCTCAAGGGTATCGATGGACCACGCGATGTCAACGGCGAAGAGGAACGGGAGAAGCACCAGCCCGTTCTTGACCCACTGCAGCGGGCGGAGCAGGCGAATTGCGTCAGGCATCTATCGGACTAACGGCGGGTGCCGTCAACCGCGGATCCTTGGACTGTTGCGGCGTTGGCTTGTTCCGAGGCCCTCAGCTCCGAATACCACGCTCCCAGGGCCGACATGCTGCTGTAATAGAATGTCGCCACAACCACTCCTCCCCAGAGCAGTAACGGATAGGCAAAATTGCCTGCCAGGGTAACAAGCATCGCCGCTACGGCGGTTATGGCGGCAACAAAGACGCCCATCCAAATGCCGAAAATCAACGCCCTTCGGCCAGGGTTCCCGGTTTGATCCCTGCCCACGTTGATTCCGAAATAGCCGGCGATAAACGGTCCGGCGGGAACTCCGACGAAATGCACGACCGGAATCACCGCCAGCACCACAACGATCGCCAACCCGACGAAGAGACCTTTAATCATTCGTCAGAACAACTTTCCCCGTATTAGAATCCACAGGCCATTATATC
Source organism: Geodia barretti (assembly GCA_030341885.1). NCBI lineage: Eukaryota > Metazoa > Porifera > Demospongiae > Tetractinellida > Geodiidae > Geodia > Geodia barretti. Next base: position 11,300 of record CASHTH010000348.1, read on the forward strand.
CGAAACCCGTAGCTACTCCCGGTGTGACCGGAGGCAGAATTGTTGAGCAATCAGGGCACAGACCTGCCCTACGATGATGATTCGCCCTTCCTGAGGTTTGTGGGCCTGGAAATAGGGCTGTCGGAGGGAGGCGCCGGCCGAGTGTCTCTCTCTGTCCAGCCGCACCATCTGCAGGCAGCAGGGCAGGTTCATGGCGGGTTGATTGCCGTATTGGCCGATACCGCCATGTTCCGGGCCGTCCGGTCGCTCCTGGGCCCAGGTCAGCGCACTACAACCATCGAGCTGAAGGTGAACTTCCTAGAAAGCGCCAATTCCGGACGCCTCACCGCCAACGCCGAGGTGGTGAGTAACGACGGACAACTGATGGTGGGCGACATAGAAATAAGGCACGACGATGGCCGACTTATTGCCCAAGGACTGGGTACATTCCTGGTCATCGGGGGCGATTGACCACGAAAGCCGATTTATCCCGCCCTTGCGTTGGTCCTTCACAACACCTTCCCGTCATCGCCACGAAGGGCTTGCCCTGCACCTGACAGGGGCAAGGCTGACAGGGGTCTGGGACCCACTTTGCCTTCACTACCGGCACTCCGTATTGGCAGAGGCGGAAATCCGGCGTCCGCAACTAGGGCAACTACAATTGGCCCAGGGGGCCTTGCGATGGGAAAATTCTGTCCCATGCTTGTCCCATTTTGTCCCATTTCCCCCACCCGCCAGCGGACAAAATGCCGAAATCAAAGCTGAAGGGCAGCGCTCCATGTGTCGTGGGACAAAAAATTTCTGATTCCCGTCCCATTTTGTCCCATTGTCGCCTGACCTCACTTTCCGCCCTGTTTGCGAACTGCCTGACGGACCCGCCTTCAGCCAAGAAGGACCTAGAACGGTGTGGCAGGGCAATCGCGTCTTATTACTCAGCACACAAAATTGGCCTGAATGGCGGTGGAGATGGGAGTGGCAGTGCCTCCTTCGGTTTCGGGTGCGAGGGTAGACGCGGGTTTGGATTCCCGCCTGCGCGGGAATGACGACCAATAGGGCCTCCAGCGTTTAAGACGCGATTGCCCTGAACGGTGTGACAAGCAGCGGGCTATGGATATATGGTACGGAGGCGTTATCAGGCTTGACAAGCGGCAAGTGTCATCAGTTTTCCAAATGCGATTGCCCTGTCCCTCAGCACCCACACGGTTTGGATTTGAAACTGGGCTGGTGTATACTGGCCGTCCAGTAGGCTCCGGAGGAACAGCGAGATGAAGATCCCCATGCGCGTCGACTATGGGGTACGGGCCCTCGTTGAGTTGGCCCTCCAATATGGAGACAGCCCGGTTCAGACCGCGGAAATTGCGGCAAAGCAGGGCATTCCGGAGGCCTATCTCGACCAGCTTATGGCGTCCCTCAACAAGTTCGGATTCGTGGTCAGTCGCCGCGGCCCCAAGGGCGGCCACATGCTCGCCATGCCCCCAGGCGACATCAACCTCAGCATGGTGATGTCCAAGCTCGACGCCAACAGCTCCCCCCTCGACTGCCTGATCAATCCTCTCGACTGCGTTCTTTCAGATAACTGCGCCCAGCAGGAGGTCTGGAAGTCCGTCGAAGAGGCCATTCTCGACGTGCTCAGCAACATCACGCTGGCAAACCTGGCCGACCGCCAGCTGACCATGGCCGCCACGCACTAGCCGTTCCGGCGCTCCCCACAAAGCTTTCTCCCCGGCGATGCCGCCTCCCCGAATGCGTTAAGCCTTGAGGACTTCTTTACTTTTTGCGACGATTTGTGTAACGCAATTCGTAATATATCGGCCCCTTGCAGTTGAGTTCAGCCGCTAAATCCCTTCCATTGACAGTACGGAAGCTAAATATTAGACTTCGTCAATAGCAACCCGCAGAGTGCGTCTTTTCCCTTGCTTTCCCCTAATCAATCTAGAGGAGAAGGGTCAATGGCAACCTACGATATCATTATCAGAGGCGGAACAATTGTCGACGGGACGCGCGCGCCCCGCTACATCAGCGATATCGCCATCAAGGACGGGCGTATCGCCAAGATCGGCGGCCTGAACGGCGGCACCGCTGACCGGGAGATCGATGCCAAGGGCCTATCGTGGCCCCCGGCTTCATCGACCTTCATACCCACTATGACGCCCAGATATTCTGGGATCCCTATTGCACCCTGTCCGGCTGGCACGGCGTTACCTCCGTGGCCCTGGGCAACTGCGGCTTCGGCTTTCGCGCCCTCCCGCGTCGAGGACCAGGACCGCGCCATGCTCAGCATGACCCGCAACGAGGCCATCCCCTACGACGCCATGAAAGAGGGAATGCCCTGGAACTGGGTCACGTTCCCGGACTTCATCGACAGCCTGGAGAACACCCCCAAGGGCATCAACTGCCTGACCTACGTGCCCGCTGACCCCGCTCTACGCCTGGGTCATGGGCTGGGACGAGGCCAAGAGCCGCCGCCCGACCGAGGCGAGTTGCAGGAGATGGTGCGGCTGATCCACGAGGCCATGGACCACGGCGCCTGTGGCTGGTCGGCCCAGGTCCTCGGCGAGACCTCGGTGCAGCGCGACTACGACGGCAGCCCGATGATTACCGACCTCCTGTCGGAGCATGAGGTGCTCTCCTTCGCGCAGGTGCTCAGAGACCGCGACGAGGGCTTCATTGAGTTGGCATACCAGGAAACCGGCGAGGATGGCCGTCCCCTGGGCGAAGAGACCCGTAACTTCTTCGAGCGTGTGGCCGAGGTTTCGGGACGCCCGGTGCTGTACCAGGCCGTCGCCCCCAACGCCGTCCACCCCGAGCAGCACCGCGAGCGCATCCGCTGGCTGGAAAGCTGCGCCGAGCGTGGCCTGCGCGTCTACGGTCAGGGCGCTACCCGCCGCGGTGGCTTCGAGCTGACCTTCGAGGACTGGAACCTGTTTGACGACACCCCCATGTGGCGTGAGGTCACCTGGGGACAAGGCCACCCGAAAGGCCAAGATGCAGGACCCGGAGATGCGCCGCAAGCTGAAGGAAGAGTGGGACTCCGGCACCCGCCCCACCTTGGTGGTTCAAGGCTCAGTAGGCAGCCTCCAGGTCATGACCCGCAAGGTCAGAATCGACATCGGCGCCGAGTCCGACTTTCACCAAGATGCCGGCCAAGGTCAGTGTTGGCGGGGCCGACTACTTCCTGGTCAACACGCGCGACGGCTTCAAGCTGCTCTCGGTCATCTGCCCGCACTTGGGCGGCACCATCGGCGACGAGGGCGACTCCTTCGTCTGCGACACCCACGCCTATGAGTACGAGCACGACGGCGGGCGCTGCATCACCAACCCCGAACTGCGTATGAAGTCCTTCGTGGTCAACGCCGTGGACGGGCGCATGATTGCGCTGGCCCCCGACGAAACCGAGGCCTCCAGCCCGCAGGCCGGACAGACGGTGCAGCAGATCGCCGACGCGCAGGGCAAGCACGTCATCGACGCGCTGCTGGACATGTGCGTCGAGGACGACCTGGCCACCGAGTTCTACGCCGACACCCAGGGCCGCGACCAGGCCCAGTACACCGCCGAGGTGCTGGACTCCAACCACATCGTGGCTGGCGTGTCCGACGGCGGCGCTCACGTCAAGTTCCTGACCGCGGGCATCTACCCGACGGACATGCTGACGTGGCTGGTGCGCGACGAGAAGGTCATTTCGCTGGAGGACGCCCACTACAAGCTGTCCTTCCTGCCCGCCCACTTCGGCGGCTTCCAGGACCGCGGCGCCCTGCGCGAGGGCTCCCCGGCCGACGTAATCGTCTATGACCTCCAGAAGCTGGAGGTTCTGCCCAGCGAGGTGGCGGAAGACCTGCCCGGCGGCGAGTGGCGCCGGATCCAGAAGGCCAATGGCTACCGCTACACCCTCGTCAACGGTGAGGTCACCTTCGAGGACGGCGAGCCCACTGGCGCCTACCCCGGGCGCCTGCTCCGCAACGGTCGCGGCTAGAATACCAGCCGCTTGAGCGGCAACCAGGCAACGAAGAGGCCCCCGGAGTACTCCGGGGGCCTTTCTTCTTCCCGAACCACGGGGACCATTGGGTGGATTGTGTCGTGCTGTATCGGTAGTATTCTTTAAAATGGTACTATCCGCACGACTCGTCCACCTCTGTTTTGTCTCAATTAGAATCATTGTCGTATTCTGAGATACCATTATCGGATCCGTCTGTGCCATTACAGCTCGATCATTCCACCTACCATTGATGCAAATCTACCAATCCTCCCTGCACACAGGAAACTATGGTTTACCAGCGAGACCGGGAATTTGAGCAAAAATTGAGGCCAGCTGCACAGCGCATTTACGAGGGTATATTTGATGGATGCAACGTGGAATTTGCTCAGGGACGATGAGCGCCTTCGGCAACTTGATGAGTCCTTTGGTATCGATGCGGTCCTGCGCCTGAAATCCGGGCAAATCATTACCGCTCAGCAGAAGTTTCGAAGGCACGAGAACCTGGTGAGATACGGGGATTTCACCCAAGAATTCAGAAACGCCGCGGGTAGAGAACACGAGGCAAAGGGCGAGTGGTTTTACCTGGCTGCCCAGCTGTATTTCTATGCTTGGGCAAATGAGGATGAAACCGATTTCGCAGCATGGGTCCTGCTGGACGTGGTGAGGTACAAGCTGCTGGTCGAGGGTCGTGGGGGCCTGGAAAAGGTGGGAAAGCTACGGCATAACCAAGCTCACGGCAGGGCAAATTTTTACGCCATTCCTCTCGAAACACTGAAACCGGCGATCCTGCGTCGCAGCGGCATATAGCGGGCAGCCGCAGATAACGGACGGTGGAGAGTACACCCCAGGCCTCACCTCTGTTCGCGGATCTGCAACTTCCAGTCTGGGTTTAGTGTTCCCCTCACTACTTCGCAGGACCATTCTATCCAGGGCCCCGGCAGTCGCCGGGGTCGCGCTTTTGCTTGAACTTGGCTTGCCACAAGCTTGGCTTGACCACGGGCCATGCGAGTAGGATTGGGCGTGTGAGTGTTGTTGTGACGGGAGGGGTGGTATGCCCATGCTGGAGTTCAAGGGCAAGCAGATCGTCTACGCCCATCACAGGGCGGTGCCTTATCGCCCGCTCGTCCAGGATCCTGGCAAATCTCTGAACCAGCGCGGCCATGACGACAACCTCATCATTCAGGGCGACAACCTCCTCGCCCTGAAGGCACTGCTGCCTCTTTACGAGGGTCGCGTCAAGTGTGTCTACATTGACCCTCCCTACAACACCGGCAATCAAGGGTGGATCTACAACGATGGTGTGAACGGTCCCCTGATGCGGGATTGGCTGGACCGGCAGATTCCCGTCGAAGCCGAGGAATTGGAACCGCACGACAAGTGGCTATGCATGATGTGGCCCCGTCTACACCTGCTCCGGGAGCTGCTGTCCGACAGCGGCGTGATCTTCGTGTCCATCGACGCCATTGAGCACCACCATCTCCGGATGCTGATGGACGAGATCTTCGGGGAGGGCAACTTCATTGCCGACATTGCAGTGGTCTCAAACCTGTCCGGCAGCAGCGACCAGTTCGGTTTTGCCGGAGCCCACGAATACTGCCTGGCGTACGCCAAGGAACGCAGCACGGTGGAGCTGGGCCGATTTCCCGTCGATGAGGAAGGCTTGGCCGACTGGCAACAGGACCACAGGGGATATTACAAGCCCGAAATGCTCCGCCGTGGCGGTCTGACATATTCGGAGTCGTTGGACTACCCGATATTTGTGGGGCCTCACGACGAGATCGAAGTTACGGACGACGATACGGAACCCGATCTAGGCGGACCCTATACAGCGGTCTATCCCGCCATGAGGAATGGCAACGGGATATGGCGTTGGAGCAAGCGCAGAATACGAGAGAATCCCTCGGACGTATTCGCCAAGCGCAGGAAAGACGGGAGTATCGCTATATATTCCAAGCAACGCCCGCTGTTTAGTGATGTGCCCACAGAAAAGCCGAAATCGGTCTTTTACAAGACTGAATACAGCAGCCGTGCGGGCGGTCTGTCCCTGGCGGAGGTACTTCCTGAAGTGGGTCGTTCATTCCCATACCCCAAGGCGGTGACCTTGATAAAGGACCTGCTGCAGATAGGCGCTCCCGGGCCCGATGACATCGTTCTCGATTCCTTCGCCGGATCCGGAACCACCGCCCACGCAGTTCTGGCGCTCAATAATGAAGATGGCGGCAATCGCAGGTTTATCCTCGTTGAATGCGAAGACTACGCCGACAGCATTACGGCCGAAAGGGTACGCCGGGTGATTAACGGCGTCCCGAACGCCCGTGACTCGTCGTTGCGGCAAGGTTTTGGTGGCTCGTTCACCCACTGCACCCTGGAAAGGGCCATAGCCCCTCCTTCAGTCCTGATGGGATCCATCAGAGAAGAGCGGCATCGCAGGCTTATCCCCGCCAGTCCGGCCTGAGCCTCCAGCGTGGAGGTTATCAGCCAAATCAGGGAACCTGTCCCGCCGCGACGCTCCGTCGCCTCCAATCTTGACAATGCGAGGCTTACCGCGCTAGAATCCCGTCTTTAATGGACTCATTGAATAACACTATGGATAGCGCTTGTACTTGTCCTCCTACATAGGGGGCACGCAGTCCTCGCAAATCGCCAGTAGCCTGCGCCCGCCCCGGAATGGGGTTGCCCCTGGAGGGCAGGGGCAGGTTTTTTCTTTGTAATCCACTGTGGGCACAAGTACTTTCCCTCAACCTCACGCACGCCATATCACCGCCGCTTCGACCGGCGGGCAGGAGGAACCACCGCCATGGCCACACAGCCCCTTGCTCTGACTCCCGAACAGGTCAAACGCTACAGCCGTCACATCATCATGGGAGACGTAGGCTCCAAGGGCCAGCGCACCCTGATGCAGTCCAGCGCGCTGATCATCGGCGCCGGCGGCCTCGGTTCGCCCAGCGCCATTTACCTGTCCCTCGCCGGTGTCGGCACCATCGGCATCGTGGACCTCGACGTTGTGGATCTCTCCAACCTGCAGCGCCAGGTTCTCCACCACACCGCCGACGTGGGACGGCCCAAGGTGCAGTCAGCCTTCGATAACATCAAGTCCTACAACCCGGATGTTAACGTCGTCTTGCACGAGACTTGGCTGAGTTCTGAAAACGCAATGGATATCATCAGCCAATACGATCTGGTTGTAAACGGCGCCGACAACTTTGCCACCCGATACCTGGTCAACGATGCCTGCTACCTGCTGGGCAAGCCGCTGGTCGATGGCAGCATCCTGACCTTCGATGGCCAGGCCACGGTGTTTATTCCGGGCGAGGGCTGCTACCGCTGCCTCTTCCCGTCGCCGCCTCCCCCCGGAATGGTCCCCAACTGCGCCGAGGCAGGCGTGCTTGGGTCGATGACCGGACTGGTGGGCAGCATCCAGGCAACCGAGGCTCTGAAGCACTTCCTCGGCATCGGTCAGTCGCTGGTGTCCCGACTGCTGATCGTGGATGCTCTGGACATGAGCTTCCGCGAGGTGCGCCTCAAGCGGAACCCGAAGTGCCCGCTTTGCGGCGACAACCCCACTGTGACTGAACTGATTGACTACGAGATCTTCTGCGGCGTGGCCGAGCCTCATGAGGAACCAGCCACAGTAGGCGCTTCGGACGACTAGGAAAAAGCCCGGATCTCTCCTTCTCTAACCCGCAGGGCGGGAGAGGTCTGCAATCCGGACCTCATCTGGTCAGGGTCATAAATGGTTGCTAAGCTGACATACAAGGGCATTCTGGACACCATCGGCAACACGCCGACGGTTGAATTGCAGCGCTTGAGTCCCAAGCCGGAAGTGCGCATATTCGCCAAGCTGGAGGGCTCCAATCCCACCGGCAGCGTCAAAGACCGCATTGCCCTCAAGATGATCGAGATGGCGGAGGCCGATGGCGAGCTCGGAGGCTCCCGTACCATTCTTGAGCCGACCAGCGGCAACACCGGCATTTCCCTCGCCATGATCGGCCGGATGAAGGGCTACAAGGTCGCCGTGGTGATGCCGGAGAATGTTAGCATTGAGCGGGTCCAGCTGCTTGAGGCCTACGGCGCCGAGATCATCTCCTCCGATGGCACCCGCGGCACCAATGGTTCCATCGAGGTGGCCCAGGACCTCATAGAGAAACGTCCCCACGACTACATAATGATGTACCAGTATGGGAACAGCGGAAACCCGGGGGCGCATTACGAGACAACGGGGCCGGAGATTGTCGAGGCCGTACCCGATGTGGAGATGTTCGTTGGCGGCCTGGGCACCGGCGGAACGCTGATGGGTGTGGCCCGTCGGCTCAAGGAATACAACCCGGCGGTCAAGATCGTAGCCGTGGCCCCTGAACCCGAGGACTTCATCTCAGGGCTGCGCAGCCTCGAGGATGGATTCATCCCGCCGATTCTGGACATCAACCTGCTGGACTCCCGCATGCTGGTGGGAAGCCTTGAGGCTTTCCAGACCACCAAGCGCCTGTTGACCGAAGAGGGCATCTTCGCAGGCGTGTCCTCCGGATCGGTCGTCTACGGTGCCATTCGCCAAGCCGAGCGGATGGAGCGCGGGTCCATCGTCTGCTTGCTGGCCGACGGTGGCTGGAAATACCTGAGCACCGCCTTGTGGACTCGCGACTACGACCAACTGTTTGAGGAATCCAAAGGCAAGATATGGTGGTAATTGCGGGCAATTACCTGACCTGTCGCCGTATAAAACTCTCGGCACACCGATAAACGCAATTTGATCTTTCACCAGTCGCCTCCGAAGGGCGGCTGGTTGCATTTTGGCTGGCATCGGGAGGGCAAGTTTGGTCAACCGTTCGAGCGCCGCGCCGCAGGGCCGGGTCATTATGGTGCAGGGCA